>BQNB010001556.1:4277-137504 GCA_026074375.1 Tanacetum coccineum | reverse complement strand
CACTAGTCCTTTGTTTATTCTAGTCCTTCTTTGTTGAAATACCCTTACACTGTTAGTCCTTATTCTTTCAATTCAGCCCGTTAGTCCTCAAAAGTGAATCGTAATTGCACCGTTACTCCTTATTTGAGTTTTAATCAACCGTTAATTATTTTAAGTTGAAAATTTGTGCACAGTTCATCGTTTTAGCTCAACAAATCATTAACTAAAGTTCAAGTTCTTCGACAACAACAACGATTTCACCAACAACAATTAATTATTCATTCACGGTTTTTTCTTGATTTAGTAAAATCCTGTAAAAGTCGGTTCTTTTTACGGTTTAAGTCATAGATTTGTAAAATCCCGTGAACGTTAATTGATTTCAATCTACAACAATAATCACTTTACCTACTTAAGATCCGGTATCCATTCACAACATCAAAATGTCAAATACCAATACCAATTTGCAAACTAAAACATTGAATGCTCTTCACAATGTTATCATGGAAGCAAGTGGTAAAGACCGTCCACCAATGTTAGCACCGGGTAATTACATTCAGTGGAAATCCAGAATCAAGAGATACATCAACACCAAACCAAATATTGAACTCATCTACTATTGTCTCTAGAATCCACCTTACAAATTCAAATGGACTGAGAAGACTGTTCCAGTTGCAGAAGGTAGTTCTAAAACAACTACAGAAGGGTACATGGAGAACTATAAGAATGTTTCACAAGACATACGGGATCAACCGAATGCTAAAGCTGAAGCTGTTCAGATAATTCTTACAGGGATAGATAATGATATCTACTCCATAGTTGATGCTTGTCCAAATGCATGTGAAATGTAGAAGGCTATTAAAAGGTTGAAACAGGGTGAATCAATCAATGTTCAAGATCTTGAAACCAATTTATACTGGGAATTTAGAAAATTTACATCATGGGATGGTGAATCACTTGAATCGTATTACTTAAGGTTCTACAAGATGATGAATGAGCTTGTCAGAAATCAGTGTGATGTTACCAATAATCAAGTGAATATTCAGTTCTTACTTTAATTACAACCAAAATGGCAAAGGTTTGTGACGCTTGTTAAGCAGAGTTAAGAATTGAAGACTGTCTCTTATCACAAACTTTATGACATTCTAAAGCAACACCAGAACGAAGTCAATGAGATAAGAGCTGAAAGACTAGCTGTACTACTATTCCACTTGCACTTGTTGCTTAACAATAACCAGTTTTACCATCCTTAACTATCCTAATCACTACACTCAAAATTCCTCAACTAGATCACAACAAGCTGCTACCAGAAACAAAGGTAAGGCAATTGTCAACTCTCCTTCACTCACTTAAGATCAAGAACCTGACATGGTTACTGAAGATGATGCATTGTCAAAGTAGAAGGAGATTGATAAACTCATGGCTTTAATTTCTCTAGCATTTTTGAAGTATCTATAACTAACAATAACAACTCCTCAGAACTTCATCAAGCACAGTAGAGACATCAGGAGATACTTGCAAGACATCAACAGAGGAACTAGGTATGATAATCAGAGGGCAAATTATATTGCTGGGGCTAGGGAGAATGTAGGTACACGTGTGGTGCAGCAGTCTAGGATTCAGTGTTATAATTGCAAGGAATATAAGCATGTAGCATGGGAATGTCAGAAACCAAAAAGGGCAAAGGATGAAGCTTATCACAAGGAGAAGATGATATTGTGTAAGCAAGAGGAAGCTGGTATTCAGTTGAATGCAGAACAAGCTGACTAAAGGAATGACACTGATGATGAACCTGACGATCAAGAATTGGAAGCACATTATATGTACATGGAACAGATTCAAGAAGTTACTCGAGATGCTGCTGCAATTCTGGACCATCTTTGATACTAATTTTTTTTTTTTTTCCCATTGTAAAGCTCGTTAGAGTATTCTATTCATATCGGACTCAGGGTGATCAAGCAATGATGGGAAATTCAAGCTTCTAAGTAATAATATTGTGAGAAATTTCGGGGTACGGAGAAGTTTAGAAATGATTCAATGGCTTGATTCTTGGTTATGAGGATCTGGTTCTAAGGAATTCATCACTATCAAATATTAAAGAGTTGAATACAATTATCTCTGTTGTGTCATTATGTGATGCGAATTTGGAAGTTTCTTTTCGGAAGTCTACATGTTACATCTGTGATTTGAAGAGAAATGATCTACTCACAGGTTCTCGTGCCACAGATCTGTATTCCATCACTCTTCAAAACACATCTACTCCCAATCCAATTTGCACAATGGCTAAAGCTACATCGTCACAAGTTTGGTTATGGCATCATCGTCTTTCTCACTTGAACTTCGATTCCATCCTTTCAAAGAATGATATTGTGATTGGTCTTCCTAAGTTAAAATTCGTCAAAGATCATCTTTGTTCTTCTTGTGAGTTGGGGAAAGCAAAACGAAAGTCTTTTCACACAAAGACTACCCCAAGCTCCAAAAGATGGTTACAACTTCTACACATGGACTTATGTGGTCCCATGCGGGTAGAAAGTATTAATGGAAAGAAATATGTTCTCGTAATTGTTGATGACTACTCCAGATATACTTGGACTCACTTCTTGAGGTCCAAAGACGAAACACCTGAAGTTCTCATTGATTTCCTCAGACTTGTCCAAAGAGGACTTCATGCTCAAGTTAGAACAGTTCGAACTGACAAAGGCACAAAATTCTTGAATAAAACTCTTCATGCATACTTTGCAACAGAAGGTATAAAACACGAAACGTCAACTGCTCGAACACCTGAACAAAACGGCGTTGTCGAAAGACGGAACCGTACTCTTGTTGAGGCTGCTCGAACAATGCTAAGCGCCGCTAAAGTTCCTTTGTTCTTCTGGGCTGAAGCAATTGCAACAACATGTTTTACTCAGAACCGTTCACTCGTAATTCCTCGACATGAGAAAACACCTTACCACATCATCAATGGCCGGAAACCGTCTGTTAAGTTCTTTTACATTTTTGGCTCTCTTTGCTACATCGTCAGAGATGGTGAAAATCTTGACAAAATGAAGGAAAAAGGTGATGCATGTATTTTTGTAGGGTATTCTACTCAGTCAAGAGCATATCGGGTATATAACAAGAGAACAAGAGTGATAGTCGAAACCATTCATGTTAACTTTGACGAATTGCCTCAAATGGCGTCAGATCACGTCAGTTCTGACCCCGTTCCACAATGTCCGACAACGGCACTTGAACATGACAGTTTAAGTCCCGGTCCCCAAAGTCAAGAAAATGTTCCTCAGGCAGCTGAGACAGTAACAACGTCAAATGAGCTGGATTTGCTATTTAGCCTGATGTTCGATGAATTACTCAATGGAACTACTCAGGTTGTGTCAAAGTCTTCTGCTGTAACAACTGCTGATGCACCTAATCAATGTCAACAACAACACATAACTCTATCTACTTCAACAACCATTGCTATAGATACACCTCCATTGGACATTCGAACAACACCTGAAACTACAAGTCAAGCACCAACTATCACTGCTACTGAGAACATTAATCAAGAAGAAACCAATAAAGAACATGCAAAAGTTGAAGAAGATGAATTTATCAACATCTTTAGTACACCGGTACAAGAACGAGGGGAGACATCATCTCGTCATGTTGATTCGTCAAACATGCATACATTTTATCAACGACACCCTTCTGAACATCGTTGGACAAAAGATCATCCGTTAGAACAAGTCATTGGAAATCCTTCTCAATCAATTAGAACAAGACGTCAGCTAGAAACAGATGGCGAGATGTGTATGTTCGCACTCACCGTGAGTCGAACCGAACCGAAGAACATCAAAGAAGCCATGGCTGATTCTGCATGGATTGAAGCGATGCAGGAAGAACTTCACCAGTTTGATCGATTAGATGTATGGGAATTAGTCGACAGACCACTCTGCAAAAATGTCATTAACATGAAGTGGATCTGGAAAAACAAACGTGATGAGGAAAATACTGTAATTCACAACAAAGCTCGTCTTGTAGCTAAGGGATACGCTCAAAAGGAAGGAATTGATTTCGAAGAGTCATTTGCACCAGTTGCTCGGTTGGAAGCTGTCCGGTTATTCGTTGCGTATGCTGCACACAAATCATTTCCAGTATACCAGATGGACGTCAAGACAACATTTCTTTACGGTCCTCTGAAGGAAGAAGTGTACGTAAACCAGCCAGATGGATTCGTAGACCCATATCATCCTGACCAAGTCTACCGTCTCAAAAAGGCATTATATGGACTCAAACAAGCTCCAAGAGCGTGGTACGATGAACTCTCCAACTTCCTGGTATCCAAAGGATTCTCAAAAGGTTCTATTGATCCAACTTTGTTCATACTTAAACATGTGGGAAGACATATTGCTTGTGCAAAAGTTACATTGATGACATTATTTTTGGTTCTACAAACCCAAAACTTTCAAAAAGGTTTGAAAAACTAATGCACAACAAGTTTGAAATGTCTATGATGGGGGAGCTGAAATTCTTTTTAGGAATTCAGATCCACCAATCCCCTCGTGGTATCTTTATAAACCAAGCTAAGTATGCTCAAGAGATACTTAAAAAGCATGGTATGACCTCATGTGATAGCATTGGTACTCCAATGGCTACAAAACACCTAGATGCTGACTTGAGTGGTACTCCGGTCGACCAAACGAAATATCGTAGTATGGTCGGAGCACTCATGTACCTAACAGCAAGTAGACCAGATATTGTACATGCAACATGTTATTGTGCTCGCTATCAAGCGAAACCGACTGAGAAACATCTCACTGCGGTTAAGCGGATCTTTCGGTACCTTAAAGATACCATTAACATGGGACTCTGGTATCCGAAGGACACCGGTTTTGAACTAACTGCTTTTTCAGATTCGGATCACGCGGGTTGTCTCGATTCACGTAAGAGTACATCTGGTGGCATACAATTTCTAGGTGGTGACAAGTTAGTCAGCTGGTCGTCCAAAAAGCAGGACTGCACTTCAATGTCTTCAGCAGAAGCCGAGTATGTGTCTTTATCTGCGTGTTGCGCTCAAGTTCTATGGTTGAGAACTCAGCTCACAGATTATGGCTTTCACTTTGATAAAATACCTATGTATTGTGACTCAAAGGCAGCCATAGCCATCTCGTGCAATCCAGTCCAGCATTCCCGTACCAAGCACATCGATGTCAGATATCACTTCATAAAGGAACAGGTTGAAAAGGGTATTGTTGAATTATTCTTTGTCGGAACTGAATACCAGTTAGCTGACCTGTTTACTAAAGCTCTGTCGGAAGATAGGTTTAAGTATCTCGTCAGACGACTCGGTATGAGATGTTTGACTCCAGAAGAACTGGAGGTTCTGGCAAACGAATCTGCTTGATCTATCAAACATCGATTTGTAAATATTTTTATTTTTCTCTTTATTTTGATTTATAAATATTTTTGAAAAAAGAAAATACAAAAATATAAAACCAACAAAAAGAAATAGAAAAATATAAAATCTAGAAAAACAAAATATAAAATCAGAAAATTTCAAAAAATACCAAAAAGAATCTTCTCGACATGTCTCCTGAAATCGATAACATTTACGTACCCAGAAATGTTGATTAACATCGACATGTGCGTGTAAATGAAGTTCGAGCAAGAGTTTCAAATGCTTTCAAAACATATCATTTTGTAAATTTTTTTCTATGACTTACGTACATTTCAGTGCATAACTCAGACCTGAATATAATAGGGAGGTGTACGCTTCAGTGCGCTTACTCTACAAATAGAAGAAAATTCTTCTATCATGTGTTTTCAAAACCGTTGAACACAATTTAAAAATAAATAAATAAATAAATAACTTTTCATGTCAAATTGTTCACAATATAAATTGTAATATCTTTCCATAAAAAGTGGTATTTGTTAAAACTGTGTGTTCAACACTTTCTTCTTTAATATATTTAACAATTGGTACAATATTTCATAATTATAAGTGGTACAATTGGTAAAATGAATGCTCAACAATGTCATCGTAACAAGTCAATCAATTTATGAGGGGGAGCTTTTAAAACAAAAGCCTTTTAATGTATTTTTTGGTACATCTCATAAATGTCAATTTTATGTATCCAAAAATATTTTGTGAAATTAAAATGTGGAAATTATAATGTCAATTAATAATATACATTGTTCACTAAAGCATCTCACTCCGTCTTCAACATTGTGTGGTGTCATATCATTTTTTCATTCCAATGTCAAGTTTTAATAAATCTTGGTATCCCACATATACTGTTGAAGGGGAGAAATCTAAAAAATGAATTCATGTAATATCGTGGTATAATTTTTCTCCCGATGAAAATTTTCATGTCATAAATTTTAATCAATTGGTATTTCAAATACTAAATGTTTTATTATTTAAACAAGGCGAGAAATGTAATTAAAATGTTATATAGGTGATCTTTAAACTCCTAAGATGGCAACTCTTTCCTTCATGAGCAAAACAATTTTGAATCTCGGTGTACATGTGTAGGGGGAGTATTTCAAAATGTCAGAAAAAGGTTTTTATGGTTCGATCTCTATACCCAACAACCAATTAATCTCACGACGTCAATGAAAGTTCATAGTGTGGTTAAGGTTAGTATAAGTTCCTATGATCCACCAGAACTGGTAGGGATCTACCCAATGGACAATGCATAGTTAGAAATAGCAGTCCTCAGGTATGATTGGAGATGAATGTGTATAAGGGAAGAATGCCGACTAAGATTGAGCTAAGGACTAAAAGACAATCACAACAAGGTGTTAGTAATGACGTCTTGGTAAGCGTTAAAGGTTTTGAAGAATGAAAAAGAAATGTATGGATAAAGGATGAAAACAAAGCATCACTCCAAACACAACTTAGGCAGAAACTGGGTCATTATATATATCTATCAAAAATTACAATGATGTTATTGATAGTTAATAGAACGCCGTCATAGACCCAGTGTGCAATGCACAACTTCCCTGCCATTCGAGTTTTCGCTCAAAAGAACTTGTATCATTTGTAACAGAGCATACACCGTTATCTATTGACATCTCCACTTCGAGTCTTTGTTGATATTATTAGGTGGCAGTCTGCTCCGCCTCTGATTTCTAAAACAAAGTGCACATCTCGAGTCTAGAGCCAAGAAGAGATCAAATTATAAATCTCATTAGGACACAATGTCAAAATACAAATTGTTATTCATCAATATAACATTTGGTATCAAAGATTCCTACGCATTATCCCTGAGATCTTGCCAGAACATCCGAGTGATACTTGTGATGGAAATCCTGCTTGGGGGAGATTGTTAGCCTTAATTTTATATAATTCAAACAAGAATGTTATTGGTCTTATTAGTTGTAATTAGTCTTGTTAAGTAATAGGTTAGTCGGGTTCAACGAGCTGGGATTGTAATATAATATTGTCCATGTTTCGGGCTCAAATCCCAAGATATGCCAAGCCCGACCCAAGTAACAAGCTCATACGCTACTTAGTGGGTTAAAGGTATAAAAATAGACCATTCTCCACACTATGGACGAGGGTGTTTGGTTGCCTTTCTGCTTGTATGTGTATTCATTTCCACTCTTTTTCTCTCTAATCTAATCTTCTATCTTTGTTTCTCTCTCTACTTTCTCTCTCTAATTTTCTATTTTTCCTTAATCTCTTTTCTAGCTTATTGCTTATTGGTATGGCTTATGGTGTGATGGGATAGCTTATTACTTGGGATAACATCTTGACTCGTCCGTTGAACATCTAATGTACAACGATAGCATATCGACTCATCCGTTGAACATCTAATGTACAACGATAGCATATCGACTCATCCGTTGAACATCTAATGTACAACGATAGCATATCAACTCATCCGTTGAACATCTAATGTACAACGATAGCATATCGACTCATCCGTTGAACATCTAATGTACAACGATAGCATATCGACTCATCCGTTGAACATCTAATGTACAATGATAGCATATCGACTCATCCGTTGAACATCTAATGTACAACGATAACATATCGACTCATCCGTTGAACATCTAATGTACAACGATAGCATATCGACTCATCCGTTGAACATCTAATGTACAATGATAGCATATCGACTCATCCGTTGAACATCTAATGTACAACGATAGCATATCGACTCATCCGTTGAACATCTAATGTACAACGATAGCATATCGACTCATCCGTTGAACATCTAATGTACAACGATAACATATCGACTCGTCCGTTGAACATCTAATGTACACCGATAACATATCGACTCATCCGTTGAACATCTAATGTACAACGATAGCATATCGACTCATCCGTTAAACATCTAACGTACAACGATAGCATATCGACTCATCCGTTAAACATCTAATGTACAACGATATCATATCGACTCGTCCGTTGAACATCTAAGTACAACGATAGCATATCGACTCATCCGTTGAACATCTAATGTACAACGATAACATATCAACTCGTTTGTTAAACATCTAATGTACAACGATAACATCTCGACTTATCTAGACTGTACCGAGAAACTAAACCGATCGTACCAGACTGAACCGAGAAACCAAACCGATCATACCAGACTGAACCGAGAAACTGAACAGATCGGACTGGAACGAACCGAGAAACTGGACCGGAACGAACCGAGAAACCAAACCGACCGCACAGGAAAGAACCGAGAAACCAGAATGTTTTATTTATTAGTAATTATATAATTATATATTTTATAAAAAAAATTATATATTTTATTAAAAACTAATTATATAAATAATAATTATATATTTATATAAATTTTATTTATAAAAAACATAATTATATAAATAATAATTATTAAAAAACTGTATAATTTTTTTTATTAAAAACCATTCCCCGGAAACATGTCTCCGGGGTTTGTTACTGCTACCTCCCTCGAAAATTTCCATTAACGCGCCATTTTTGCTAAACGACAAACCAAACCGACCGGACCGGAACGAACCGAGAAACCGGATTGTTTTGTTTATTAGTATTTATTAGTATTTATATAATTATATATTTTATAAAAAATAATTATATATTTTATAAAAAAGTAATTATATAAATAATAATTATATATTTATATAAATTTTATTTATAAAATACATAATTATATCAATATATTTTATAAATAATAATTATTAAAAAACTGTATAAATTTTTTTTATCAAAAAACATTCCCCGGCGACATGTCGTCGGGGTTTGTTACTGCTACCGCCCTCGAAAATCTTCATTAACGCGCCATTTTTGCTAAACGACAAAACTTATCACATTCCCTAATGGCACCAAAAGCAGATCTGGGTAAACACTTGGTAAAAAAACGCAAACACCAAAACTCCATCCCACCACCGACGATTGTTTGCAGCAACACCACCACCACAGCTCACCCACCACCACTCGACACCGCCACTCACGCGCACACGAGCACACGAAATCCTCCTCATCCTCTAAACTATAATTCTTTCCTTAACCCTCTAAATGATAATTCTTTTACTTCTTATTCTAACCCTCTAATAGGTGGTGGTGTTTAATTTTAGTTTTTTGCTTGTTAAAGGTTTAATTGATAATTGAGTTTTAATTGTAATTTTTTTTAATTATGTTAACTACAATCTGATAATTAAGGTTTGATTGTAATTTTGAGCACATGAATTTTATTTTAGATTTGTAATTTTTTTGGCAGTTAAGAGGTGGCTGAGATCGAGCTTCTTGATTGACGAGGGCGAGGAAAGAGCCAAGACCCGAGGTCAGGGGCAGGAGGAGAACGAGCGAGTCCCAGCCGAGGTATGTTCTAACTTTTTTTTTTATCTTTTTTGGTATCCTTGGGGACATGTCGCCGGGGAAAGTTTATCGTTATTACTGTGTGTAAAATGTATATCACAAACAACTCCTGACAATGTTAAAATGCAAATCTAAAACTCCTTGACACTGTAAAATGCAAATCCAAACACTCCTTGACACTGTTGTTAAACAGCTTATCATAATAAGCTGCTTTTAAACAACTTATTTTGATAAGCTGTTTAAAAACAGCTTATTTGATATAAATGTATATTTTTTGGTATTTATTTTATTGAATGTTTTAGGAATGTTTTAGGATTTTAGTTATTAATTTGCGAAAATCCCCATCTGAATTTAATCATCCTATAGAAAACCCGTCCGGAATTAATTTTGATTAGCAGATTAATTTAGGAAGTCCCCTGTTTGGGACGGCTTTCTTTTTGAATGTTTTGGTTCATTTAGGATTGAATGCGTATAATTGGTTTACTATTTTGAGTGATTTCGACGTGTTTCTCTATTTACTCCTCACGAATTATGTCTTTAAAACACATATTTAGGGAGTTGAAGGGAAATGTTGTCGAAATTTTCTCAAATAGTAAATCGGTTAAACGCATTTATATATGAGACGAATAATTCAAAGAGTGGGTTAGGATTGCCTTCTATAGTTGCACTAGGTGAACAAAACATCTCGAATTCCTCATTTGAATGTGTTTAATTAAGTGCATATAATAACTAGTTGTATCATATAAAAACGAGTTTAGTAGTTATTGTAATTGGATAAGAGTTTGCCCTATTTAGGAGTCATGAAAAAGATTTTTTCTACGGTCCTACGGTCCTAAGAAATTCGTCGAGCATTGCAAGCCTTTAGTGAATAGTTCTGGAAATGTAAAATGTCCATGCAAGTCTTGTCGTAATGTATCTTAGGTTTCCCTCAACAACCCTTCACTCCACATTACAAATAATAGGTGAGACCCAAGTTATAAAACATGGACTAACAACGGTGAACCAAATCTTCCTTCGCCAGTATTACATAACACAACACAACCTCAGATGAGTGACATGACAGCGTGCCTTAATGATCTTAGCTACATTCCTCCAAATAATGAACAAAATGAGCCAACTCAAGGAGATATTGGTGAGACAAGTAACGAACCGACTCAAGTTATACGTAACGAGTTTGAAGAGTTATAGGCGAGTGCCAACAAGGAGTTGTACCCGGGTTGTGACTATGTGACTCGATTAGAATTTATGGCAAAGTTTACCTATTTTAAGGTTAAAGGTAAATTGACTGATTCTATATTTAATGAAATGCTAGAGTTTTTCCAAAATGTATTTCCCACCAGTAAAGGATACAAGCTCCCACCGTCATACTATGCAAAAAAAAGACATTTAAAATGATCGGGTTAGGGTACGAGTCGTGATGTGTGTTTTCACAAGCTTTAAATTTATAATAACTAGAAATATCAATTTTGACTAAAAACATAACATTCGGGCAAGTATACCCTATTCGAGTGTAATATAGGATTAGGTAAGTCCAGGTCATTCCACAGGAATTAAAGTTTTCACAGTTTATAATTAAGGTGCCAAGGTTAATAAGATTGTCACAGATCAAATTAACCAAAACGTACATAAATTGAATATTGCAAAGAAAGAAATAAAAGGATGATTCAAGCAATGATTAAAGTATGTTTGTTTAGGCAATGATCACTAAGACAATAAAGTGTTTAGGATAGTGTTTACAAGTTTAGAGAATAAAGATTTCACAAGTTACAAATCCTTTCGGCCTTTAAATATAACGAGTGATTATATCGATTAATAACAACAAATCCTTTCGGCCTTTATAAGTTATTATAACCAATATATTAAGTGGAATGATTAAACACATATATAAAAGAACCCTTTCGGCCTATATTCTTGTATAAAATATGTTTTACCAATTCAATAAACACATATCTAAACGCTCCATATCCAAGATCACATATTGCCCAAACAAACACAAGATGACTACTCCATGATCAAAGAAGTAACAAAACACATAAAATTTATCATGAATTCAGTAAAGATTATATTCAAAAGATAAACAAGATTTATACCAACTTCAAGAGCAAATGTTTGATGATTTCACAAGTTTTCCCAACGAAAACTTTATTATATTCAAAGTAAACCCAAAAACTATGAACAATTCTGTCACAATCGCTTATAGATTCGAATTACACTTCAATACTACTCCCTTAGATGGATTAAAATCTGGAAATTGATGGTGGAGAGTGGTGGTAGTCGATGGTGGTGATGGTGGTTTGAAGGGGTGTTTGGATCATTGGTTTTTCAAGCCAAAATCACTAAAAATCCCTATTTTAAGTGTTCTAAACGAACTAGAATGATTTGTGTGAGAGTGTTTGAAATGAGAGAGCCAAAGAGGGTATTTATAGGCTTTTTAGAGGCCAAAAACCGTCGCACAAAAATAATTGTGCGCTGCACATCGGGAGTTAATGCACACTTCATTTAATTGCCTTTAATTCTTTCCATCGCCTCAAAAGTGCGCCGCACTTTGGCCAAAACCACCGCACTTTGGGAAATTTCAGCACTTGGCCTTTTTTAAGGTTATAAATAATTGAATTCTCTTTTCGTGGCCGCTTGAATCAACTAAAACAGAGTTCGTATGACCGAGTTATGGCCAAAACAGTGAATAGGTGTCGGAAGATCATTAACTTGAGTTATTTCTTCGTTTAAGCTTCAATTCTTCGTGTAATCTTCCGCATTCTTCCGCGACAAGTACCTTGAACATATAATAGCAAATATACTTGATTAAGCATCGAAAGTTTACGAGAAATGATCAAATATATATAAATAACGCCGCCAAAAACATGTATAATTAAGACATTATCAAATCCCTCCACACTTAACTATTGCTTGCCCTCAAGCAATCAAAAGCGGAAAAAATAAGATCATTTATCATGACTTAGAGAAAATTTGAATTTAACAAGTGTTTACAAATTTAGTAACTTGGTATAGACATATAACTGGGCACCTCACAAAGGGAATGTTTAATATTCACTTGAGTCACTCATATAGGGTTTATATTTTTGTAAAGCCACTCATTTGCATAGACATAATATAGATAGCTACCATATGCCTATATGAGACACATAAACATGATCGATGGGGCGTGAGCACCAGACAAAATCTCAAAGAGGCCAAATATGATAACAAGGTAGGTTAATAACTGATACTCTTGTGCTGGAACTTGAGCCTTATACTTTGAACTTTATTTCTTTAACTTTCTTCTCTTTTTCTCTTTCCTTTTTTTCTTATTTTCCTTTTCTCTTTTTTTTCTCTTTTTTTTCTTTCTTATACTTGCGATAACTAAGGCAGAGAACTGTGATCTGTCGGGCACATACTTCATGATGTAACATAGGAACTTCACCGATTTTAGCACTAAAAGCGAGTGCTAAACATACAGGAACTTCTTGAGATTTATTTCACTTCTTATCATACGAAATTGTCTATAAATTAATCTCACTGCGGTTAGTAAATGATGATCAAGCACAAGTTCTAGAACTACTAATTACTGGCTCACTCATATAATTTTAAACCAATACCACTGCTTCAGAAAATGCGACAAACTACAAATACACAGCCGTAACGACGGATGAGACACTCGCAATTGCATTCAAACCTTAACTCAAACTAGCTAAAGGCATCATCTATCTTAGGTATCAAAGGTGGATACCCGAATTCTTTAAGGCTAAATTTCTCACAATTTTAGTAGACTGTTTTTGTGCTAGTTATAGTGTCAATCCGGGTGGAGCCTTACTAAGAGTATTCATTTTTAATTTAGAAAGGAAAGCATATATTAATTTTTTAATTTTATAGAAAATATCAGTTGAAAATTTTCCTTAGATCGCAGAGCAAACATGGAGGGATATGATTAATTTTTCCTATTCGGCTTCCCTCCACACTTAAGTTGAACATTGCCCTCAATGTAAAAACTGATAATTAAGATAAAATAGGGAAAATTAAGGGAAAACGGTACTTCTCGAGGCTCATAAGTGCTCGGTTGAATTCTGAAAGATACGACGCGAAACAGAACGCCACGCATGCGAATTCAACCATATGTAATATTATAATTCAAATATATCACTCCCTCAAGTGATAAGATACAAGTCCAA
Source organism: Tanacetum coccineum (assembly GCA_026074375.1). Lineage (NCBI taxonomy): Eukaryota > Viridiplantae > Streptophyta > Magnoliopsida > Asterales > Asteraceae > Tanacetum > Tanacetum coccineum. The sequence continues at coordinate 123,563 of BQNB010001556.1, read as the reverse complement.
GCATCGCCTGTTTTATTTAATCTGCAAAATAAACACAACTACAAAAACCGTAAATTCCAAAGCGAACTTTCGTAGGCAACACGATTGCATTTAGCGTATGCAACAATCCTTTAAACCCCTCGGTGTCCCGAGTGGACGAGTTATAGTCTCGTGAGTGTTTCCAGTGAACACACCCACAAAGTTCATTATATTTCTTTTTAGGTACAGAAATCAAGGTAAGAAACACACCGGCCGAATGCGTAACATACTTAAAAACTGTAAAGATTTTATTATATATATATATTATTTATTATTACTACTATTATTATTATTACTATACTTAACTTGATTTAAGATTTCTTAATAATACGGTTCAAGTGGGAATGATCCACTCTTAAACATTGAGGGTACGAGATTTTTGGTATGTACTCGCAGAAAGGATATTCTTTTGTCTTTACCACGTGATAACCCCTTTTTGATGTCTTAATAGGTTTATCTTTTTTGATTTTATTATTAACGATAATAGAAGGTGGTGGATCTTTTTGAATTTTTGAAGAATCATCGGACTTTCCAATCCTGGTGTGCTCGGTGTGAGCTTGAGGAGGAGGTGGTGGTTTAGTCCTATCGGTTTGTTCTAAAGAGACGTTTTGAGACTTTGACCACTCATCTATTTTTCTTTCCATGTTTTTAAATATAGTTTGACAATTCTTTTCATTTTGCTTCATTTTTATAATTATATCGTTAATATTGTTCTTGAAAAACATATTCGAAACTCTTTGACCATCCAAGAATTTAGTGATTGATTTTTTGAAATATGTTTTAGATTGATCGTCCCAATCAAAAAGTTTATCATGAATAGTTCTCATGCTACAGATACATCTTTTGAAATCTTCGAGATCATTTTCACATCATTGTTTAATTATGTGAGCGATTTCTCAGAATCATTAGGATTATGAAGGGATTGGGGAGAAAACGAATTATGAGAATTTTGGTTTTGATAACCTTCAGATTGGATGTAATTAGCTTCATGACGTTCACACATCGGCGTGTCATCGTTCTTAGAAGCGTGGTCACCTCCGCTGCTATTATAATTATTACGTATCTCATGCATCTCTTCTTTTAAGGTCTGGAATTGAGAATCCATTTTTATAGTTAGAGCTTCCAATTTTTCCATTAATCGATAATTATCATCATTATTACTTCCATCGGCCAAAACAACAGATTCTTGAGTGGGTTTCATTTGGAGTTTGTTGGACCAATCAAGTTCGAAAAGGACTTTGTCATCAAGAAATTGAAAAGCTTGATTTGGACTTTTATAGAGGAAGATTCCTCCAGTAGTTACGTCCAGGATTCCTTGAGTGGGTTCGTCTAGACCGTGATAGATTATTTGAATAATAGCTTCTTTAGTCTGACCATGCCCATGGCATTTTTGAAGCATGTTCTTGAGTCGTAACCAAGCGTCGGTTAAACTTTCACATACGTTTTGAAAGAAATTTTTGATTTTAAGTAAAAGATGGTTAACTAAGGTGGAAAGAATCTGTTTATAAAAGCTCTTCTCAATTGTTCCCAAGATGTTATAGATTCTTCATTAAGTTCATTAAACCATGTTTTAGCTTTATTGGACAAGGACAGTGGAAACATCAAAAGCTTGACTGCTTCACTTTCAGTTTCACCATATTTGAACATATCGTAGATTACGAGAAATTCACGGTTGTGGTTAAGCGGATCGGCCCACAGATAACCATCAAATTTATTTTCCAAAATCATTTTCAAGTGGGTACCGTTGATAACAAAGTTGTCATCAACATTAGGTTGAACAATGACAGAATTAGGAGTCGGTGCTACAATCTTAGCATTTTCCCACATAGGTTCATCATCGGAATCGAGGATTATTACTTCTTGGAGCGGTAAATTTAGTTGGGGTTCGACATCCTCTTCAGGTATATTTATGATGATAATTTCTTTAACGATAGGATGTTTGGTGAAAATTTTGTGTGATTCGATCTGAATGGATTCTTTTTGGATAATTTTAAATTTATAAGACCTTTTTATAAAAAATTTATTTAATTTATTTATTAGACTTACTAGTTGTTTTCCGAAAGATAGGGGATTTATACATACGTTAAGTATTTTGCAAAAAAACATTTATATATACATATATATATTTAAGGCTAATAGGATAATATTCAAAATAAAATAAATTATTTTCATATATTTTTATATATTTTTTATAGATTTTTATATATATTAGATATATTTTAGTTTTTATTATATACATATAGAAAATAAGGATAAATAGATAATTCTTTTAGATAGATAGAATGCGGTGTACTTTAAGAAAAGCGCGATGGCTTTTCTGGATATTTTGTGTTTTTTAGGATAAACTAAATATGAGGATAAACTAAATATGAACAAATTCACAAGGTAATATAATCAGATGATTATATAACCTGACAAAAGCAGTTTTGGGTTTTGGTTTTGGTTTTAATTCAAATCTTGCTGGTGGAATTTCTGCAGAAAGTGCGGCGTACTTGGGTGAAGTATGGCGTACTTCCTGGGTTTTCAAGAAAACCGACGCACAAATATAATGTGCGGCGTACTTCCTAAAAAATGATTTTTTGTTCAGTTTGCCAGAAAACTGTACGGCGAGTTTATAAATTTTGTATTACAAAACAATAAATAACTTGATGAAAAACAAAATAGCACCAAAAATAAGCAACAAACTGATAACAACTTAAATAATTCCCCGGCAACGGTGCCAAAAATTTGATGTGTGTTTTAATAATTTTTAAATTTATAATAATTAAAAATACCGATTTTGACTAAAAACACAACATTCGAGCAAGTATATCCTATTCGAGTGTAATATAGGATTAGGTAAGTCCAGGTCGTTTCACGGGAATTGAAGTTTTCACAGTTTGTGATTAAGGTGCTAAGGTTAATAAGATTGTCACGGATCAAATTAACCAAAATGTACATAAATTGAATATTGCAAAGAAAGCAATAAAAGGATGATTCAAGCAATGATTAAAGTATGTTTGTTTAGGCAATGATCACTAAGACAATGAAGTGTTTAGGACAATGTTTACAAGTTTAGAGAATAAAGATTTCACAAGTTACAAATCCTTTCGGCCTATATTCTTGTATAAAATATGTTTTACCAATTCAATAAACACATATCCAAACGCTCCATATCCAAGATCACATATTGCCCAAACAAACACAAGATGACTACTCCATGATCAAAGAAGTAACAAAAAACATTATGAACTAACAATTCAATAATAATCATATTCAAAGGATAAATAAGATTATACCAAATTCCAAGAGAAAATGATGGTGATTTCACAAGAATTTCAAGTTTCCCAACGAAAACTATGAACAATTCTGTTTACAATCGCTTATAGATTCGAATTACACTTCAATACTACTCCCTTGGATGGATTAAAATATGGAAATTGATGGTGGAGAGTGGTGGTAGTCAATGGTGGTGATGGTGGTTTGAAGGGGTGTTTGGATCCTTGGTTTGTCAAGCCAAGACCACCAAAAATCCCTATTTTAAGTGTTTTCTAAAACGAACAACTTTAGAAATGATTTGTCATGAGGCGTTGTATTAAAACTGCAGAGCTAAGGAGGGTATTTATAGGCTTTTCAGGGGCCAAAAACCGCTGCATAAAAATAATTGTGCGTCACACATCAGGAGTTAATGCACACTTTATTTAATTCCCTTTAATTCTTTCCACCGCCTCAAAAGTGTGCCGCACTTTGGCCAAAACTGCTGCATTTTGGAAAATTTTAGCACTTGGCCTTTTTCAAGGTTGTACATAATTAAATTCTCTTTCGTGGGCCGCATGGAATCAATAAAAGGAGTTCGTATGACCGAGTTATGGCCAAAACAGTGAACAGGTGTCGGGAGATCATTAACTTGAGTTATCTCTTCGTTTAAGTTTCAATTCTTCGTGTAATCTTCTGCATTCTTCCCTGACACATACCTAAAACATTTAATAGCAAATATACTTGATTAAGTATCGAAAGTTCATGAGAAATGATCACATATATATAAATAACGCCGCTGAAAACATGTATAATTAAGGCGTTATCAAGTCGATACATGCTTGTGTAAATGATTGCTTCTTATTTCCAAGCGAAGATAACAAATATGTGCACTTTTTTCTGGTGTGTAACACAAGTAGATGGAAAGACAGTAACACACCATGAAAGGAAGTTCCTAAGAAGGTGTTGCGTTACTTTCTAATCATTCCTAGACTACAACGTTTGTACAAGTCTCAGCTCACTGCTCAAACGGAAAGGAATTAGGTCATGCTACTGGAAGTGTATGGTGCCCGGGGTAAAGATGGCATCACCTGATTGATGCGTAGAGCAATGAAGGAATTTGACACAAAGTATCCGGATTTTGCAAAAGAACCAAGAAATGTTCGATTAGGGTTGGCTGCTGATGGTTTTCAATCGTTCGAACCTTAGTCAATCTTACAGCACTGTGGTCCGGTGTTATTGGACCAAAACATACAATCTGCCTCCATGGTTATGTATGAAAGAGAGTTCTTTTATGCTGACGTTGTTAATTCCTGGCCCTAAATCCCCGGGCAAGGATATTGATGTTTAGTTGAGGCCTTTGATTGATGACCTAAAAGATTTATGGGCACTGAAAGGTGTCGAGACTATAAACGTTGCTACAGGCCAGAAGTTTAATATAAGAGTGATGGTTTTATGGACCATTAGTGATTTTCATGCTCGAAGTAGTTTGTCTGGGTAGAGTGGGCAAGGTTACAAGGTATGCCCTACATGTTATGAAGACACTCCATCTATGCGTGTGTTAGGCAAAACAACTTATGTTAGCCACAATAGATTCTTAAAGAAGCCTCATAAATGAAGGAGATCACTTGATTTCAATGGTGAAACCAAAGACGTCGATCCTCGTAGAAAATTTAACCGGGATTAAATCATGGCTCAACTTACTAGATTGCCCACATGTGTAAAGGGTAAACATTCAAGGTATGGGGGATGGGAAGATAAAATGCAATGTTATTGTCGAGATGAACTGGACTAAATGATTTATTTTTTATGAGCTTGAGTATTGGTCTTTTCTTACACTAAAACACAATTTAGATATCATGCATATTGAAAAAAATGTGTTGGAGAGTATCTTGAACACTTTGTTAATGAATGACAAATCTAAAGACACCACCAAGGCTAGACAAGACTTGAAAAGGCTGGGCATTCGAAGTGGCTTGTGGCTCGTAGCTCGGCCAAAACAAAAACGGGAAATGCTCAAAGCCTCAGGCTGCGTATTCTTTCACACCAAAGAACAAAAAAAAGTTTTGTCAGTTCATCAAAGGAGTTAAACTGCCAGATGGGTTTGGATTCAACTTCAAGAACAAAGTGACCGATAAAGATACCAATATAACGTTTACTTCCTTATGGACTTCAGCAATACTTGCCTACAGATGTTGCAAAACCAATAATCGAGCTATGTTAATTCTTTAAGCAAATCTGCTCTCAAACTTTGATGAAGGATGACATGTTTAAAGCTCATAGCAAGGTGGTCGATATTCTATGCAATCTCGAGCTCATATATCCTCCTGCTTTCTTTGACATTATGATTCACTTGGTTATCCATTTACCTCTAGAGGCTCTTGAAGGCGGGCCTATTCGCCCCCGGTGGATATATCCATTTGAAAGATACACGAAGAAGCTAAAAAATTATTTGAAGTAAAGCTAAGCCGGAAGGTTCGATTGCGGAGGGTTATGTTGTAGAAGAAGAATTGACTTTTAGTTCTCATTATTTTCAAGATGTTACCACGAAATTTAATCGTCCCGACCGTAATGTGGATTACCCTCCCCCAACATGTCAATTTCAGGTGTTCTGATCAGTATGTAAATCTATTGGTTTATGGACGGTTATTCGGTTTGATCACCAAGAATTGAAGAAAGTGATATGGTATGTACTTCACAAAAGTCCTGAAATCGACACGTACCAGTCCAAGTTCAAAAGGTACGTGTTTTTACTTTCAAACTTCTTTTTCTTAACTTATCTTTTTGACGACTTATTCTAATACCATGAATATTTTTCAATGAATTTCCTAACCAAGACATGAAAGAAGAATTTCTTGGCTGGTTTGGGTCGTAGGTAAACTTAGACTTATTGTGTGTATTTAACTGTAAGAATAACGATATCATATTTTGTGTTCTCTATCTAATCCTATCTTCTTCATAGATCCGTCAACGTCATATAGACAAAGACCCAGGTGTTAGCGCAAGCAGCGAGTTATTCGCTTTGGCTTATGAACCAACACCGACTCCAATCTCAGTCAACTCTTGCGTAGTCAACGGTGTGAGGTTTGTCATGTACAACCATGATTAACGTCGCACAACTCAAAACAACATCATTTGTTCGCCTGGTGACAAGGACGAAGAAATGTATTATGGTCAGCTTGAAGAAATCCTCGAGTTTTCATATATGTCGTTCAAAGTTTTGTTGTTTCGAGTTAAGTGGTTCGACACTAGCAACGAAGGATGTAAAGTCAAATGTTTTGTCATTAGAAACAACATGACACAAATCTGGGCAAATGGTGAGTCGTTTAAAGATGATCAATACATTCTCGCAACACAAGTCAAACAAGTCTTCTACCTTAAAGATACGGCCAAACGACCACCCAACTTGAAGGTCATCAAAGATGTGAATCATAAAAAGTTTTTGAACGGGGGTGTCATCGTGGTAGAGGACGATCATGATGTTATATATTTCGATAACTCATCTGATCTCACACATTTTACTAGTTTGAATGACTTGGATTTTGCGACCTTGCATATAGATGGTCAATCAATAGATGTTGACGCACCATCAGATATCATTGATTTTGACGAAGATGATGATATTATTGATGATGAAGACACCCTTCCTCATGATTAGCAGATTCTGATGATGAAGACCTCATCAATGTTGATGATGATGATGTAGTTGTTGTTTATTCTAGTGAAGAAGAAGATTGATTTGAGTTGTAACTTGTAAAAGACACTTATTTGAATGAATGAATGAAATTGTTGTGGATTGTTTAAATCTGTATATTTATTTGGATGTGTATGTATTTAGATGTGTGCATGCTTTTATTATTTTGTTCATGAACTTCTATATGTTATTCTAATTTTACTTGTACAGATGTCAGTAGATGTAGCAAGGGGTCACGACGGTGATGGTGGCGGTGATGATCGCTCCCCTCCACATCAGATAGGCGGTGATTGCCGAGGTAAGAGTTTCTAGATTATTGTAATATAAGCATAAACTTGGTTCATTAAATTTTCTTACCTTGAATTTTTATGACGTTATCACTCACTTGATTTTGTAGGCAAGGGCACCCGAAAACCCAACCTGGGAGGCAGGAAAGCCGGCAGGCTGAATACCTGTAAGGAAACCAGGAACCTCGGGTTAAGGAAGATCATGGATGAATTTGGCCCTAGGCGATCCGGTTTGAGTGGAGAGATAGAGGCACACTGATGCCTCTCGGTGACCACGCGGCTCATTGGGCTAACCTCATCGGGGAGATCGTTCGGGAGTTCTCGATGCACTTTCGTTCTTGGCATAACATCCCAGAGGAGCGAAAGGCAGGGGTCATAGGAAAGATTTGGGTAAGTTATTTCATTATCCTTTTATGTTTATTTTATTATCGTGTTACATTTATTTAATTATGTATATTTATCTAAATTCGTTTATTTATTTATATCATATAAATAAATAAACTAATTTCGATAAATATATAAATTATATCTCTAATTTAAGTCTGTCTTTGTTATATAAGATTACAAACCCAATTTGACTTGACGCCCCATGTGTAATCCGACCTTTGGACAAAAATCAAAAAGGGCACCGAGCAGCATTTGGCCAAGATCTACACCGACAACAAGTCGTCATTGAAGGCAGAGCATTGGGCTGCTAACCCCGATGACGGGACTTATGACGTGGAAGGCACCAGATCTCGATATCCCGCGAATATCTCAGTGGCAGATTGGGATGCGCAGATTGCCTTTTGGTCTAATCTTAAAAACGTTGCCCGGTGTGCTCAAAATGCTCAAAACCGGCCAAAGAGCACAGTCATATGCTGACAGGGATCTCGGTCACTTGATGTCCTCCGAGATAGGCAGGTAATAAACATTATAATTATTTTACATATTTTGCACATGCCATGAATGAGAGTGAGTCTAGTCCATCTTCCTTCCCCTGGATATGCTGTGTCCTCTACATTCGCTTCGTCCTCCGCTTTTGACTCCTCTACTGCGCAAAGACTTTGATCCCCCGTTTAGTGAGTCATGAAAGCACCTACCTTATGTTTAGACGTATTAGTTTCCGTGAAAAGCCAAATAGAGAGTTTTGCGTGTGCCTGCTTTAGTAAGAGTAAGGAAAAAGCTTGAAAAGCATACGTGCTTTAACAACGGAAAGAGGTTCCTTCAGCGGTTCAGCTCTAGGTCTCTGTTCAGGTGCTTTTCATATATGTGGTGTTTAATTAGGCACGGGCGTTCCTGTCCTTACTTAGAGGTCAAGTTTCCACCTGTTTATCGAAGGGGGATTTCCCAGCCTATCTCGGTATATGTTATCGAAAGAAGGAAGAAGAATCTAAGGATTTCCCTAATTCTGTGAGAAAGAAAAACTAGTTTGTTAGACATGGGGCAGAGAATCAATCAACAAAATGGGTCCTTGTTGTTCACAAGTAAAGGCACTGAACGGATCAAGATCTTGTAAATTCATTGTCTATCTTGATTCAAATCAAAAAGAACTTCTTTCGCTATTGAAGCCATGCCTGAGCTGACATAGCTCATTATATGTTTTGGTGTGTTGTGATTTGTCGTTTTTAATTTATTTCATCTTATATACGTGTGTATGTACAGATGGAGAGCTCCGCCACTCAAGAGTACCCGTCCCTGATCCAGACCTACTTTGATACAAATACTGTTGATGGTGTATTCTTGCAGGACGAGGAGCGACTTTTATATGTAAATATTGTTTCAAAACACACACTTTAATGATTTGTCAAGATATAATATATTAACCCAACTAATATATTAACTATCTTGTGTTTTTGTCATTACATAGGAGGAGATGCTGAGGCTACATGGTCTAGGCACATACACCAATGATCATATCATGGCCATTGTTCGTCGGGGCAAGCAGCAGGGGCACATTCTCAGTGTTAGTAGGGTTTTGGCGGGAAAGGGGAGGGACATCCTCGTGTCCCCCAAGCCTCGATGCATGCACACCGCCAATGTCGATGAGCTTAAAAGAACAAACAAGCAGCTAAACAAACAGATGGACATGATCATGAAGGTTGTGAGGAGTAACGACAAGATGTCCCAGCTGCTTACGCAGCTTCAGTCACAGCATGAGGTCGATAGTGACAGCGGGAGTGCAGAGGCAGGGATGATGAGCTGGGCGATGATGAGGACGCCGACGAGGAGGAGGATGAGGATGAGGATGAGGATAGTTAGGACATGTTATATATGGGCAAGTATATGTTATTTTGTTTCTTGAAGTATATATTGGCGACCCTTCACCCATATATAAATTTTTTTTCCCCGTACGTTTAGAACATGTTATCTAGGTAAATATTGACTTGTATCTTGCGGATAACGCAAGTTTTGTGCCTACGAAGCCCATTTTGTAGACTATGTTGTGTTTATTCTGATTTTGGACGTATTTAGCTTTATTATATCAAATGCATTGATCTGTTATATTTGTATCGTGTTTTGGTACAAGTTGTAATGTATTTGGGTAGATTATATATTGGTAGTTACAGGTTTGATTATTGGTAGATTTTTTCTGGAAAAATTCTAAAATAAAATCTAGAAAACAGCAGCGTTACAGGCTGCACAAAAAAATACAGGCTTATCCCCGGCGACATGTCACCGGGGATTGTCTAAAATAAAACGACCATGTTTTCTTTACCACATTGACTAGTCAACAAATTATGAGTACTTCCCTAGCGACATGTCACCGGGGATAGTTGGTAATAAAAATACTAGCCACGTTGGCATGTTGACTAGTCAAAATATAGGAGACAATCCTCGGCGACATGTCGCTGGGGAAACCAGTCAATTAATTAACAAAAATTGCAGTTGCTTAATCCCTTTATTAATTACGACACTATCCCCGATGACATGTCGTCGGGGAAACCATCCAATGTGGCACTTATTTTGGTTGACTGAAACTGTGTGGGCCCGTCTGTGTCGCCGGGGAAAATTGCCAGGGAATGAATCCCCTTTGATCTTTCCTCGGCATGTTTTCCCTGGCGACATGTCGCTGGGGAAGAGAATCCCCATGGACATGTCGCCGGGGATAGGTGAATTTTATCCCCGGGGATAGAGGTAAATGTTGTAGTGTTAGGGCGAATTGCGGATTTAGCCTCCAGATAACGAGACTTTTGGGCTGCCCTTTTTGGTGCCCGTTTGGTTCTTTGAGCCCTCGTTATATGAAACTGTCGTTATTTTAACTCGTTATCTCTCCTATTTGATTTTCAAACCATGATTTTTTTGTAATTTCAGTTTTATCACTATTTCACCACTTGACATCACTCATTTAATTTTGACACATTTCCTCATTGGTCATTCTTGTTTAAGCTGTATATTACACACTTAACCCACTTTACTTTTTCCATATTAACATAACGGTTTGTAAGTAAAAACACACACATGAGATAATGGTGCGTTTTACTTGTGGTTTGCAAGCAATGATCAGAATATCATGGACAAATTGGAATCTTAGTTAACGTTTCTATGGTTGTCCTACTTTTGTAAGTATGATTGGTTTGAAAAATACACAACAAGTTATTTTGTTCGTTTATTTAAACTTTTTATCTTATTTTCATAATCCAACCTATATCATCTTCCTTGGGTGGTTTGTTCCACCTTGTGTCAAAGGTCTGTTTAGATTATCTCTGGTTTGTTGAGGTCACGTAATGACCTTGAAGAAATCCTTGAATATCCATGGTTTGTTGGACCTTGTTATACTAAACAATTAATTCTCGTCATTCTGTATGGAATTGGACCTTGAATATTTGTTTGCAGGATACCCACTCAGTGGGCTACAACTTTGTAGTTTGGTGCTTAGATTGAAGACGACTCCTTCCTGGCTTTTCAGGCCCTAAAGTAGACGAAAATCTGCAAACAACATGCTGCGATTTTAGGCTTATTAGGTTCTACTTGCTTTGGATAGGTTTAAAAGCAAGTGGGAGCCCTAATTTTTTATTGTTAAATTAGTCGTTAGTTGAGCTCTCAGGTTTTCATGGAGGCTCATGAACCCAAGCATAGGATTTTCATCGGTTGAGGTTTTGCATGTCTTGTCATCGTGTTTCATTCATATGCTTTTTATATTTGTTGTGACTTGTATAAATTGAAATTGTTTTCAAATTTAAAATAAAACACAAATTGTTTTCAAAACTAAATCTTATGATTTAGTTAAAATAAGTTTATATGATTTGAAACTTAAAATTATTGTTTTTAAATGACGCTTAAATTGTTAATTGTGATGCGTATTATGATTCAATGTATTGTTCATTTTATTTAGGAAAATTTCTCAAAGAGACCATGTGCCATATGTGCTAGCACTATATAACCCAAACATCATTTTTGAGTCATAATAGCGCAAGACGACTAGGCGACTGTGCAACTTAAAAAGAATTTGACAAGTGTCTATTTTTTATTATTTAAGTATAAGTCGCTCTCGGGGCAATTGGGCGACTTAAAAATATTTTGTACATGAATAGTAAAAATAAGGAATATTAAGTACAAGTCGCCCATGTAACAACTCGCAATTTCAGGTCATTTTACGTCAATAAACTCTCAATTAATTATTTTGAGCTTTTACGCATTTACTTTTAATTTCAACCGTTTAGTTAAATCACGTAAACTAAAAATAATCAATCAACGTAAACCGACATCAAACAAATAAAAGAAATGTATTAAGTATGTGTGAATAATGAACAACCAACCACCTCTCCAAGGCATGGAGAGGTGTTTATATACTTACAATGGCCGGCTATGGATGGGCTTATGGGCTTTGTCCATGGGCTTTTTCCTAAGCTAACTATGTAAGTTTCCAAATATTACTTAATGAGCTAACGATCATTATCTATGGAGTGACCGACACTTTCCTAGGAATTTCGTATTCCTAACAATCTCCCCCTAAGGGAGGTCACTCCAATTTACAAAAACTTAAGCTCTACATTCTATGAATGTCTTCAATCTTTAGCTCGTAGTCTTGTTATCATGTTCTTTATCTTATGAATCTTGATGTAGCAATCTTTAGACTTTTAGGCTTTAGCTTGTATCTTGTTCTTGACTTGTATGTGATCTTTTGAGCTTCTTAAGATCATCAACCAAGCATAATCTCTATTCGCCATCTTGTAATCTTCGCCTTCTTGTGATCTTGTGACTTCTGGACCGACATGCTCATACTGTTCTTGATGTTTGAAAGCGAGTGTAACCATCTTTCTTGATATTATTTAACTTTAACACTTCGTCACTTCGAGAAAGACGTTCGGTATCAGAGTGACGAAAACTTCTTTGAAATTCTATGACTTTAATACTTTGTCACTTAAAGAAAGACATACGGTATCAGAGTAGCAGAAGTCTTGAAACATGTACTTGAGCTTTCATGATGTCTTTATATTTGTAAAACCCCGTATTTAAGGTCACTACTAATTTTCAACTTATATTTAATTTTCTAAATTTCTAAAATTTTACTTTTCACTACTTCGTCGTTTTATATAAAATCGTTGATTTTAAGTAAAAAGCGCTATGATTTAAATTTTTTTTTGTTTTTAATGATCGAGAAACTAATGACTCCGTATTCAGGCCTTGAGTGCCAAATTATTTTTATTTTTGTATTTTTCGCTTTCCTCGTGTTTTAAATTGCACCTAGACAAAAATCGCGTTTTAGGAAAAAGTATTAGGCTAAAAAAGGTTTTAGGGCCTGAGATTTATGGGTATTAGTAGTTTAAGTAACAATGGGCCAAAGCCCACTCTCCTTCCCCCACTCTTTTTGCGTCGGCCTAACATAAACCCACACATCCCTTTTTTTAGCAACTACTATTTATCCTTATATAAACTCATTCCCATTATTTAAATAATTAAAACACATACATACTCCCTAAAAACTAGAAAAAAAAACCAACGACTCTTTTCTTTTCTCTCTGTGTTCGTCGCCTGCTCATCCAAAACCACCATAACCTTCATTAAAAATCACCAAATCAATTCCTATAAACCCTAAATCATCCATAAAATTATCTTCAATCTTTCCCCATCATTAAAAATCACCATGCACTTGATTTAGAAATTAGATTTTGAAGAACTTGAAGATTTTAGGGCTTTGATTTAATTAAAGGCTACAAGAATGATGATGGTTCGATTCTAGGTGATTACAAGTGGATTTGGAGGCAAGAAAAATTAAGGTTATGATGTTTGGGTGTTGATGGCCACGGCTAGGATCAAGAAACCCACATAGGGTTTGTGTTGATCTTCCAAAAATCCCCCATTGTAAGTATATGATATTATCTTGAACTCCCTTTTTAAGGATTTGTTGATTTTAGTATAGTGCATGTTCTTGATCTTGGATTTTATTGATCATGCAAGTAATTTTTATAATTGATATTGGTAAATTAGTGTAAGTGAAGCGTAATGACTATGGGATAGATTGCATGGAAGTATTTTGGCCTTGTGATGGCTCAATTGAGGATTTGGATGTGTTATTGATTGATTTAGAGGTGGATTTTACGGACTGTTTTGGGACAACAGGTAAACGGAGCTTGTTCTCCAAATTTTTGGTCTATAGCTACTGAGAAAATTACATATTTGGATAGAGGAAGTCTTAAGCTTCATTGTGCGAGTTGGATACTCTTGTATCGATTTCGTATGAGAAAGTTATGGTTAATTTACGATTGCGGACCAATTCTGAACCACCTGTTGGAAAATGTAAATTGCTCCATGTTAATATACAGTAGGTTAAGATTATAAAGCTTGTTTGGATACTAGATATCATAAGCTAACTCCTCCAATGGGAATCAACCCCATTGCTATTTTAGATTAGGAGTTATGACTAAAACGGCAAAAGTAAGAAATTCAGTTAATAATCTGTTTTGACCTTCGGTTAGTAAAGGTTTTTTTCCCGTTGATTGGTAAATGAGTTAAATGATTGGCTTAATGTTTTTAAAACTAGATTCATGTGGTTTTCTAAAGGTGAAAACCTTACCTTCATATCATTTATGGAATAAGAGATATGGTCCGGTGAATGTGACTAGATTATGTTAAGAAAGTTTTCTGTTTTGAGTTAGCGTTAGTAATTTGACCTTTTTCTAAAAATTAGTAAACAATTAGAACGTGAGGCTTGATGTTATGGAAAGTAGACTTCAAGGCCTTTTCAGGGGTGAAAGCCCCATGGCTATATCTTTTATGGTTTAGGAATTATGCTCTCATAAAAAGGGCTAAACTCATAAAATTGGCTTTTACGTCTAGGATTGGAAAAATGAAAAGTATGACCATGTAATATTGAGATAGGAATTAGGGGGCGAGACTTAGTAGATGTTTATTTTGATATGACCATAGGTTAGACATCATTAGACTTTATAAAAAAAAACTTTGTTTTATTCTTGGTGCAATATTGTTCATGTTTCGGATTCTTTAACTAGTATTGTATAACTATTCTATTATAATGATATCATATATCATTCTAAGTCGCGACTTGCTTTATAGGTCTCGACTAATCTTTGGAGTCATCTTCTCATACTTGGTTTCTCATTCGATCATCTACATACGGTGAGTTCATAGCCTCGCCTTTACTACTTTACTTGTTTTCTCAAAACCCGCGAAGGAGATACATGCTTGCTTTAATAAAATTAAACACAAATGGTTTTCAGTATGCTAGACCCGAATTGTATCCTTAATGCTTGAGTACCTATTGCTAAAGGCCCTAATATCGTGAACCATTAACTACTTGTGATGGGTAGACGCTATGGTAATAAATAGGCCTATGGGGTGACTCCCCGTCCAGGGTATGAATCCTTTTAGAACACCCACTTGAAACGGATATATTATCTGAGAAGTTATAGGTATATGGCAATAATATCTAATCTTTTGGGGCAAACTACATTTGTATCTCCTCAAAGGGATCGGTTGCCACGAGCTCAATGCATATATATATATATAACTTGTTCGATCCACAAGTTTTCCCGATGATTTAATATTTATGTTCTAAATCTTAATGTTTAATTAAACCTATGAATTTCACTCAATGTTTGTTGACTTTTTAGTAAGTTTATCTCAGGTAATTAAAGCTAAGGACTTAGAGCATGGGATGAAGAGGAGGAAGTTGCGCTTAAAAATGACTTTTGTTAAAACACTTGATTTCCATTCCTCAAAAACAATGTTCTTATATTTTGTTGAACACTTGTGTCATGTTTCTTTTATATTGGGACAACGTTTGCACTCTGATCTTTCTTTTGGAATGAAACGTGTTTGATAACATCTTTTTTTAGTCGTTCTATATAATATATGACTGTTGTACTTATTATTAACACCCCATTGTTGGACCCGAATCATGTATCAAATTGGAGGTGTTAAAGATTGGTATCAAGAGCCATAAGTTATAGAGAACTGGGTCAAAAACATTTTTGTACATAAACTATAACTTTATTTTTCTAAATTTTTCGCGCGCAAAATACTCCTCGTGGTTCCCGCTCAAGTCATTTTCAAGTGATTACCATTTTAGTATTCCTTATTCACGAATACAATATTGTTTAGTATTTGTTAAATAAATACTATGATTCATATCGAGATATTCTTCGATAATCAAAACTTTATATTAAAGTTTTCATGTTTATGTACATGTTTAAATAAATCATTATTCTATTAATTACATGTTTAACCATAATTCAATTATTTACATGTTTAAATAGATCATTATCCCATTAATTACATGTTTAAATAAATCGATATTAATTTATCATATTCATTTTAATGCATTGCATTTATTCATATATTGCATAAATTCTATCTATGTAGTGACCTTATACGTATTTATCTTTCCGTGATTACAAATTATCATGGCGAATTTACCTCCTCCTAATAATAATCCGAACGTTCCCGAAGATGAACCTATTGTTCCTATTGCTCCTAATCCTCTACCTTCCAATTCCTTATATGCTCTCCTTAATACTTGACTTCCTTTTCGATCTCTTACGCTTATTTAGCTTAATCATTGTCGCCCATTCTATTGTGATTATAAGTATTTTATTAACCCTTTTATGTTAATAAATTTCTAATATGTATGCATATATATAAACTTGTATTGTAAATCCATAAATTGTGGTGCATATTGCGTTTTGAAGTGTTGGATTGGGTTGTGATGATTAGTAATGGTGTTAGGATAGTTTAAGAGCATTGGCGATGTTCGCGATGCGTGAAATTGGCGTTTTGAAGAGGTTTTAAGCTACCCGTATATTGCAGAAAATTAGCAAGACGAATTTGGTCTAGTCAATGTTGTTAAAAGTGATTTTAGGCTTGAGAATCTGATAAAGGTCGCCCCTAGCTTCGAAACGGTAGGTCGCACATCCCGTAATTCTTAAAAACGAACGTTTGGCGGCCATTTGAAATTTTGGAAAACTTTAAAAGTTCCGATCAGCTCTTGCTGAATTTTTAACTTACTGCAGAAACGAAAAAGGGTATTTTCGTCATTTTCCGTCGAGTCTCGGGTCTCGGCTAAAACTAAAAAGTTGTCTAAAATGTCGTTTTACATCAAATTTCTTTAGAGTCCGAGTTTTGAAAATGTATTTTAATGGGTCGTTTCGGAAGAGATCAGATTTAGGAAAAATATATAATAAAAGTTAACATGGCGAAATTTTTAAAAATTAGTCGACTAGTGTTGTAAGAAATGATTTGGCGTAAAATATAATAAGTAAAACTGAATTTACAACTAATAAGTTAGCCGTTTACTTTTGTTCGTGTCTAAATGTTTTAATCTTGATAACGGGTCAAAACTGGGAATGTGTCCCAAAATTTCATTTGCAAAGATAGGGTGAGCAGGCGGGTCAAAACTTAATATTTTTCAACGAAATTTAAACTGTAGCATGTCCATAATATGTGTGAGCTACTGTATTTTTTCCAGAATTTTCTGTATAATCTAAGGGGGGTCTGATGGTGTCAAACTTTTGTAAAGTCTAGCAGGTCCTGTTTCGAACACTTTGGGTTGTGGTATTTTTTTTCTTTTTAAAAAAAATAGTAAGACTTGTAAAACCTTCATGGGAAAAAATACAAGGGGTTTAGAACATGTTGAGATAGTTAGGAATGGATTTTGGGTTGTCGTTTGAGGCTGTTTAGTATTTCTTTAAAATTCGTCAAGTGACTAGGAAAATTGGTCGAAAGAGGTTAAAAGGCTATGTGAATATAAGGCGAAACATTTAGGACGTTGTAAGAAGGGAATTAAGACGCACACATGGATTCTATAATATAATATTATACAAATGTCGAAACATTTATTTTTCTTTCTTTCTCGTGCTTATGCAACTTATGCATTTTCTTACAAGTTATAGCGTTCAAATATGTAGAGTGCCTCCACATTCTTATATATAATGTTATCTTTATGAATGTTAAATCATTTCTCAAGACGTTGTGAGTGACACAATTGTCTCGTAACCTTCCTTATGGCACCGTGTGCGTGGCACAATGGACTCTCTTATTTTGAGACATTGTGATTTATGTGATTATCCCCGAAACTTTTTCGCGACTATTGCTTCATTCTCTTTTGTTGATATTGGAATTCGACATAGTTTATCGATCCTACTCGTTATTTCACTATTTGTTAGATCATACTCTTTGTACTTCTGAAATGAATATGACGTCACGTAATCCGTTTGCATGGAGACATGTCGACTAAAATCAAACTCGCCTTTAACATTTTGCTTCATAACCCTCCATTCTTTTGGAAATGTACTATTAACATATTCTCGCGTAATGTGTCATCTGGGAATGTCTACTTCTGAAACTCTTGAATAAAATTTGTGAGTATGTGTTTTGATTCTTTTGTATTAACCTCTACCCAATAAGTGTTAAATCTTTGATTCTGGAAATACATGAGTTTTTATGTTTGAAAGTGTGTTAAATAACTGGGCATGGCTTGGTATAATGGTTTGGAGGAATTAAAGTGGCATTGGGTTGAATTTTGAAACGAAGTTTTTATGGCCACTTGAAATTTAAAAATTTATATATATAAAAAAAACTTAGCACTCATTAATTTTTAAGTTTGCGCAGAACTTAAAAGGACAAAATGGTTATTTTCAGGTTCGTTTCGGCCTTCAACCGAAACATAAAAATTTTCGAATTATCATTTTACATGTTCATCAAAGGAGGCTAAAGTTAAAAATAATTTACGACGGGTCAAGACCAAAGTCAACATTTAGGAAAATTTTATATATAAAAAGTCGAAATGAATTCAATGAGAATATAAAAACATGGTTTAGTTGCCATAGGATTCGTTTAAGTCTAAATATGGAAACTTTTATATATATGAATGTAACGACGGGAAATATTTAACATACCAATTTACCCTATTCTACCAAATCTGTCATTTTTCATGATTTTACCGCTTACTCGGATTTTTTTTTCAAAAATGGTAACCTTCTAAAAATAGAAACTTTTCAAAATAATAACGTAACTTAATTATAGGTGGAAATTCCATTACTAGAGTATTTTAATAAATGCGTTTCTATAGTTAATAAACTACAATCAATTCTTTTAATCATATTCTTCATCTTTGTGTGAGTTGTTATCATATGAATGGAAAATTTATCTTTGTTGTTATTTCATTGCCGTGTTTCTTGGTCCCTGACACATTATACACCATTTTTCTTTGTTACTTCATGTGAATTGTGAGAATCATACAGCCGAGAAGTCAACTTCTAAAGTTCTCACCTTACACTCATTTCTTTTGAACGTTGCTATACATTAATACCATCAATGCTTACATCTATCTACTATTAATGTGATCGAATCGTTCCTTAGTTGCAACGACAAATTCGGCGAATGACACTCTATAGCTTTCTGATTCACGGTCTTCTAGGACATATGACTCTTCATGTCCATATCCTCTGACTACTTTTATGTTGTTCGGACATTCTTTATACTTAATCTATCGCCATTGTAAACAACCCTGATGTCTCTTACAATTATTCTCTCTGATTATTCTTATTCTTGTTTTAGTATCCTTTACGCTTGCGGTGATCTACTGTTTAAAAACCATTTTTGGAAAAATGTCTTTACATAGGGCGTTATGTTAAACCGAAAAATGTTTTATCCTTTTCAAAAAGAAAAATTAATTAAGTACCATCTTGTAGATCTTACTGACTTAGCTTCGTGAATCATTTATTTATTTTAAAAATAATAATAATAATAATAATAAAATAAACAAATAAATAAATAAATAAATAAATTTGATAAATGTTTTAAATTCAATTTAGATATAAATAATTCTTTTCGACCATAGTAAACCCTCTCACTAGTAAACCTTAAACTATTATATCATTTTCACATAAAATAAACAAATACAATCCTATAAATGGTGTCGATTTTGTCTCGCGAACCGCTTATTCATTATAGTAATTCAACCGAAAGATTTTCTATAAGCAAATTGTAGCCACCCTGTACTTCATTTCGATTTCTGTCATGTATAAAAACTCTTTATAATAATAATAAAAAATAAAATAACAAATGAGTAAACATATATAAAACTATTACCATATCAAGAACTATTTTATTTTTACCACGAATACAAACTTGCCACTTTACAAAAATATCCTATTATCACCTCGAATACGAAGATAAATTTTTGACGAAAGCAAGCATGCCAATATTACTTCTCAATTATACATAGCCGGATCACCTATGTATAATTCAGAAGGAACCTCGTCATGTTGGTAATTGTCACCCTTAAACCTTATTGAAACTAACCCTTTACCTAAACCTTCTAAAAAGTAAAAAATTTATGTGTATCCTTAACAATGATCACTATGCAAGTAAGTCTATCCAACTCAACACTCGAGAAAAGTCTTGTGTCTGTTTTCATGAGTCAAATTCTTTTCCATTCTTTTTTTTACTACCTTTCGTAGTCACTCTTTGTTGGAAATAAATGTCCGAGCGTAAGTAAGTAAATTGGCGGATTAGAAATTCCACCATCTTCTGAGAACCGATGGAGAAACATTTAGAAATTGAGGCGGTGATTCATGATTTTCTTCCAAATATGTTTCCCGGCGATCTGTCGGTACTTCCATCACCTCGACAAATCGCATTTATAATCGACTCGATGACAAATTTCACTTTATTGAAGAACCGATAGAAATAATAAACCGTGAGGCGAAGCAACGTAAACCAAGCCGTATTCCCATAGTCAAGGTTCGATGTAACTCGCGGCGAGGTCCGGAGTTCACATGGGAAAGAGAAGACTTCTTTAGAAGTAAATATCCGCAATTATTCTCGGACAAGAAGAAGGCGAGTATGAGGGATCGAGCACCGGGACGACGCTCTCGTAAGGAGGGGAGGATGTAAAACCCCGTATTTAAGGTCACTACTAATTTTCAACTTATATTTAATATTCTAAATTTCTAAAATTTTACTTTTCACTACTTCGTCGTTTTATATAAAAATCATTGATTTTAAGTAAAAAGCGCTATGATTTAAAAATTTATCCGTTTTTAACGATCAAGAAACCAATGACTCCGTATTCGGGCCTTGAGTGCCAAATTATTTTTATTCTTGTATTTTTCGCTTTCCTCGTGTTTTAACTTGTACCTAGACGAAAATCGCGTTTTAGGAAAAAGTATCGGACTAGGAAAGGTAATTAGGCCCAAGATTAATAAGTCGTGTTGATTAGGCAAGAATGGGCCAAAGCTCACTCTTCTCCCCCTCCCTTTTTGCGTCAACCGGCCATAAACCCACATCCCTTTTATTTTTTTTAGCAACTAATAATTATCCTAATAGAAATACATCTCTACTATTTAAAAACACACACAGATGATTAAGACCATCGGAATTCCCTATCTTTTCTCTCCTTGGTTCGACAAAGCCAACACCAATCCACTATTATTACCTTCAAATCTCTACCAAATCTCCTCCATTCAACCTTAAATCACTACTACAACAAACCCTAACCATCCTTCATCCATAAAAACCATCATGCAAGTGTTTTAAGGAATTAAAGATTTTGAAGATAATCAAGTTTAGGGTTTTTAATTAAATTGAGGGCTATAGGATTATCAAGGAATGAACTAGGAGCATTTGTGATCAAGATTGAAGCAAGATAATCAAGTTAGGGTTCTTGGTTGTGGTGTCTTGATTTCGGCAGCCAAACACAACCCACCTAGGGTTAGTGTTTGATCTTTTAAATCATCTCATTGTAAGTTAAAGGTGTTTTCCTTAAACCCCTTTTTTTATAGTCTTGACTTTCTAGTTAATGCATGTTCTTAATCTTTGATTTTTATGAACATGCAAGCATGGATTATGAATGATCTTTGAATAATATAGGTCGTATAAGTGAGAAAATGAATGATAGATGATTTATTTGAATGATTAGTAGCCTTGTAATGGAAAAATTGAGGTTTTGGTAATGTTATTAATTTAGCTAGAATAAGATTTTGCAGACTGTTTTGGGACAGCAGGTTGTCGTGGCTTAACCTCCAAAAATTTGGTCTATAGCTACTGATAAAATTATATATTTGGATAGAGGAAGTCTTAATATTCAATGTGCGAGTTGGATACTCTTGTATCGATTTGTTATGAGATAGTTTATGGCTCAATTTAGATTGGGACCAATTCTGACCACTGTTGGAAAATGTAATTACTCTAGGTTAATATACAGTAGGTTAAGATTAATAAAAGCTTGGTTGGATACTAGACATCATAAGATAACTCCTCCAATTGGAATCAACCTCATTTCTATTTTAGATTAGGAGTTATGACTAAAACGACAAAAGTAAGAAATTCAGTTAATATTTTGTTTTGACCTTCAGTTAGTAAAAGTTTATTTCCTGTTGATTGGTAAACGAGTTGAATGATTGGCTTAATTTTTTGAAAACTAGACTCATGTGGTTTTCCAGGAGTGATAACCTCACCTTCATATCTTTTATGGATTAAGAGATATGGTGTGACACCCCCAAATTCCCTGCAGCGGAAGACTAGAATTAGGATTGTGACTTCATGGCGTGAAGAGGACTTGATACGAGAGATAGACCTCTACATGCCAATATTTCAATGCAGACTCCATATATATCCCGAACATAGGACACCTGAGAAAAACATTGCTAAAGTGTCAACATAAAATTGGCGAGTTCATAGGTTTTGTTGTTTGATAATAGTGATTGAACACAGATTTATAACATAGCATTGTGAAATATAGTAATCCTATATTTCATCAATGAAAAGTAATTTACTATTGTTCTAAGCTCATGGACACCGAAGCCGTTAATGTATCATCATTAGATAGCCCAATGCAGATGTTCAACCCGTACTTCCAACCCGCGACATCCGTAACTGACTCAAATGAAACTGTGTTTGCTTGACTAATGTCAGTCCAAGACAAACAGGGATGTCAATCCCGATAGATCTATCCATAACATTCGCGCTTACAAGAATTAACGGTTCATGATACATTGGGCAATATAGTAATATGGGTTGAATAGGGACTTAGACCCAATAGTAAATCAGTAAATGTACTTGTGTTTAACTGTTAAAAATAAGCAATGTTCTCACCCCAAAAGATGATTTAAAATAGTAAAGTAGGGGCTATGAAAACTCACCTTGTCGGTCAATCGTTTGGAATTGATAATGGATCAATGTACGTCAAATAGTGACTCAGTCAAACACCTAAGTAATTATGATAAATCTGAGTTTATATTCCAAAACTTAATGTATAAAATGAATTACACAAATAGGTCAAAAAGGGTATTGACGTTTATGAGTTAATGTTTTTTATATTGTCAACGCGTTGATTAAACCGTTGGCTCTAGGGACGACTTTACAACTACGAGTATCTACAGGACCTATTAATATTATTATGCATCGCACTTATATTTATAAGTTTGTGTGATCTAAAGGAAATATAAACGTTATTTGTAAGTTACTAGGTTTATTATTTATCGCGTTTATTAATTTGCATCGAAATCGTTAATTAAGTTGTTAAATTTATCAGATTTATATATGACGGTTCGCTCAACTCGCTTAAGTTTCTTATAAGAGAAATATATTGTTAATCACTTGACTTTCCAAATAATAATATATACAATATATGTAACTTTTACATTTTATATCCCTTTATCATTATAACTTTCCATGTTTAAACCCGAATAAGCTTTAAAAATATTTTTAACGTTAAGTACGTTTTATAAACCGTGTTAAATTTATTTACTCTTTTAAAACTCGGCTTCGCGTTTACAAATTTTTAGTCATAAAAAAATGTTATTTCGACTTCTCCACTTTACGAAATAGCCATTTGCTCGATAGGAAATTTCCCAAGCCATTTGGATTTAGTTGGAACGTTTCGAGGACTCGAACAACGTGCATGCTTCTCATACTCCTTTACGTTTAAAGTTCACAAATTATATATCATATAAGTTGTTTAAAATACTACATGTGTTATTTCTATATATTATATGTCCACTTGTATCATTCCTTTATAAAAATGAACCCACATGTCTATTTCTCTTTTTTTTGGTTTCTGACGCAGCTAGCAAAGGTTTGACAACCACTATTGTGGTGTCTGCTTCTTGCACTCACGCACCCTTATTTATTTGCCATTCAGTTTACTCTTCCTCTCATTATACATACGCACGCATGCATGGTTAACTTTCCATTAAACCTGCAAAACGCTTGGCTCGAATACTTGGGGTTACGGGGGTCCTTAAATGCTGAATTTACAGGGATATTTGGTGCGCTGAGCAGACCCATCAGCGGCTGCTGTGGTCTTCTCTTTATAGCGCAACAGCCACGACTGGGCAGCGGCCTGTTGTGGCTATTTGCGTGCATTGGTGAGGCGTCTCAGGTTTGAAATCAGTTGCCACGTATAGCGGGTTCTTAGTGTGAACCATCGAGTACAATGGCTCGC
This sequence comes from Tanacetum coccineum, assembly GCA_026074375.1. NCBI lineage: Eukaryota > Viridiplantae > Streptophyta > Magnoliopsida > Asterales > Asteraceae > Tanacetum > Tanacetum coccineum. The sequence goes on along the minus strand of BQNB010001556.1, from coordinate 99,442 downwards.
TTTTTATGGAGTTTGTGACGCTCCCACAGTGAGCAAAAGCTCGCCGTGGTTCATCGTGGGTCACTTGGTCATGCCCATGTTGCACGTCAAGGTTATAACATGCGAACTCTATTAAAATTTACGCGTAATTTTAGTGCATATTAGTGAGCCAACGTAATATATTACGTGTATGTTTTTAAAGTTTGCAATAAGAAAGTTTCCTGGTTCGTTACTCGTCCCTAGTGCCAACGTTTTATAATCACTAAACGAGTGTCAAGTTTTACGTGTTTAAGGTGGTCGTATGGTTCTTGTTTGATTTAGTTTCAAGTTTATCGTTTTACGTATCAACTTCATGTATAGCATGACAAAAGTTCGACATGCGTACGTTTACAAGAACCATGCATGGGTCGCATCATGCATGTCGTGTGCTACTACCAAGGGAAGGTTGTATATGATAAATATGAAGCTACAAGAACGACTTACGAGGGTCCAAGCTTGTCGAATGATGGTGAGAAAGAAAGATGGTGGTAAGATTTGAACTTGGTTGCTACTTCTTCTAAAGCCGACGCCTACTTAGTTCTTGTACTCAACGAGCTTGAACTTGAATTGTATTGTTTAACTCTTGTTTTTCAATATTTAGTTGTGATGCATTTGTTCATGTATGGTTCCCGATTTATACTCGAAGTTTGGATGGGTTACTGAGATGTTACATGTGAATGGCCCTATACTACTATTGAATCATAGTGAAATTTTATAATACTGTTATCATCATTACTCTTTTCTAATACTATTATAGAATTTTCACTATTTCTTGCTTTTGAAATTGAAATTATATCAGGTTTACCATACGTAGCATGTGAATAGAGATATTCAAGATAGGAGAATGGGTAGGGTAGTGTGTAAGGCTTGTAATGATAGTGTTTTATTATCATTGTGTATTGGTTTATATAGGCATTTATATGTATATACCTGGTATGGGTTTTTATATATATGTAATTTGTTTGAACTTTGTTGAATTCGATTATAGTTGTCATGGTTATTAATTTGTATGTAGATGGTTTTATAAAGTGATTTAAGTAAATGGTCTCGTTTCACAAAAGTGAACTAAGTATGGTTTTTATCGTTACTCGTACTAAAATTTCTTTTTAGACACAGAGTTATAATGATGATATCCGCGCGTAAATTAAACTTTCTATGACAAAAAGTAATGTATGACGATCATAAAATGATTTATCGTTGAGATTAACGGTAAAATTTATAAACTCGCGGTGTATAACTTTCACTTAGCCAAAGGAGGAACCTAATTTCTTACGGGGTTTCACAGATGACTCACCAAAACTGGCCTAAAAAATTTAGGGAAGCTTCTTCCCATCCAAACACACAGACCCCTCCATTATTCTTTGCCTCAAGCTTCACCGACCCCCAGAACATCCATCAAACCTGCTATGAATCAAACCTGCTATGAAGAATCCTGCAGCTTGCACCAAAATCAATAACCTTAAATCTCGAAACCAGGTGAGAAAAACAGTAGTCGGTGCTACAAGAGGCGTTACAAGTTTCTTTAATCAAGAAGATGTAAGTTTTCATCTTTTTAAATAATTTGTTTTATTAATCTTTGGGTTGCGATTAGGGTTTTTGTAAGGTGCATAAGAAATTTGGGGGGAGGGGGGTTTGATTGGATTTGTTTGTCTTGATGAAGATAGTGTTATGGGTTTTATGTATGCAGACTTTTGGAAACACTCAACAAGATGAGATGACGAAAAAGATGGACAAGATTCAATGTTCTTGGTGGTCAACAAGTTCCCTCATTAGGATTAATTTTATATATTTATAAGTTATGTTTTTATTCTATATTTAGTTTTTATTAATTTATTTATATTATATAGATTCTATTCCATGCCATGAATCAGCCCATTGCCTCCTTAATGGTTTTCATTCAACATACTCACCGGTTGTGTGCGAACATACCCATTTCAGGAACTGTTTCTAAGTTGTCGTCTAGTTTTTGCACAGGCTTGGATGGATTGCCAACGCAACATTGATTAAACAGTGATCTTTTGTCCAAACGTATTCGAATCTTAAGGTTGTTGAAGGTATGCAACAAATGAATTACCAATATTGCGTAGGAAGACTCAACATTTTCTTATACCGGTGTACAGAAAGGATTGGTAAATTCTGCTTGATTATCGTTGTTTTCCTTAGCATGAGCATTTGTTAGAGTTGTCAGTTCTAATGTAGGTTGAATTTGCGTTGAACGTAGTGTATCTTTTTGAATAGAATTGTTGTAGGGTAGAATAAGACTTGTTGACCACGAGAAGTACCATCATTGAAAAAATTCATCCGTACAAAGGACCAAAAAGAAGATCCAACTCCTGTTGTGATGGAACTGTTTATCTCTGAAGGATAAAAACATTTTGTAGTTCTAGATTGCTGAGTCAGAAGATTATCATATCAGACGCCTTTTGTTGTTGGGGAACGAGCTTGAAGTGTCCATAGCAACAGACTTCTCGACATCTCTTGATCTCATCAAATCAGATGGTATGGATTCAACTATCAACCTTGTTCTCAATGGGTTGTAGACACGATATCCCTTTGACAGAGTGGAGTATCCCACCAAAATGCACGAATCCCCTTTTTCTTTCATCTTATCCAAGTTCTCACCATCTCTGGTTAGGTAACAAGTGCAACCAAAGATGTAGAAGAAGTTTAATTGATGGGTTTTCTGTCATTAATGATGTGATATGCCGTTTTCTCATGAGTTGGGATGATGATTGATCTGTTTTGAGTATAGCATGCGGTTGCAATTGCTTCAGCCCAAAAGAATAAAGGAAGTTTAGAAGCTGAAAGCATCGTTCGAGCAGCCTCAACAAGAGTGCGGTTTCGTCTTTCGACAATGCCGTTCTATACATTGTCGAGTGTAAAGTTGATGCCCAATACCTTACTCTACTTTAAAGAATGCATTAAGTGTCTTGTTTAAGAACTCAGTGCCTCTGTCAGTGCGAACAAAAATTACTAGGGCTTGAAGATTTCTTTGGATCATCATGAGAAAGTCTTTTAAAACTTCTGGTGTTTCATCCTTGGAACGTAGAAAGAGTGTCCAAGTATATCTGGAGTAGTCATCGACAATTACCAGAATATATCTCTTCCCATTTATGCTAGCAACCCCAAGATTGGAACCACAATAGCCCATTATGAAGCAAATTTAACCGTCCTTTTAAACTTGGAACAGTCTTTGACTTGAATGAACTTTGTTTTGCTTTACTCACTTCACAAGAGGAACATAGTTGATTCTTGACATACTTCAGTTGTGGTAAACCAAATCACAACATCTCTTCTTGAAGCATAGTTGAGTAGACCGAAGTTAAGATGAGAAAGTCTACGATACCATAACCATGCTTGAGTTGGTGAAAGCTGTAAGCCATGAGACAGATTGGAGTTGATGATAGTTGTTTTCTTGATGAGAAATTGTATAGAGATCAGTTCCACGATTACCAGTTAGTAAGTCATTTCCCTAAAGATCTCTAACAAAACACGTAGATTTCCGAAATGCAACCTCCAAATCCGCATCATAGAATTGACTAACCAATAAAAGATTGTGATTGAGACCTTCGACGTAGTAAACCCTGTTGATTGTAATATTGCCTTGAACCAATCCCATAAACCACAGAATTGGAGCAAAGTGATCATTTCCATAAAGAACTTACCACAAATATTTTTCCAACAAATTACACAGCAATTATATAATTTGCCCGTCATTCTTTTGTGCATCCCGAGTTAACAATGAATAGGATGAGTTGTACAATCTGCAAGAGAATTAGAGGATGATGGAATACATGACAAATTAGATCCTAAAGTGTTTTTGAGTTTTAAGAAATTAGATATCCTAGATACATTATCTATGGCAAAACCTAAACCTGGGGGTGGATGGAGGGGGAGGGGGAGGGAGGGTGGGGGGGGGAGGGAGGAGGGTGGGGGCAGAGGGTGGGGGGTGGGCGGGTATTTGGGGGGGTTGGGGGGTGGGTGGGGTGGGTTGTTTTGTGTTTAAGATGAGTAAGTGTGGGGCGGGACTGGTTGGGAGTTGTGTGAGTTGTTAGGTATTAGTGGTTGAGAGTGGTTGTTTGGAGTAGACTAAATTTGAAAATCAATATAATGTTCAATGGGGTCCAATAGGACAAATAAAGGAATAATACCTAAAGTTACGTGCGTATTGAAAGTGTTGACTAAAACAGTATTTTGCGCATAGATAATGTGATCTAAGGATACGAATTTCTATACACCAAACACTATATCTAGATCCAATTTATGTCATGTATTCCAACATCCTCTCAATTCTCTAGGCAGATTATGTACAACTTCATCCAATTCATTGTTAACTCGGATGCACAAAGCACAGACAGGGCAATCTATCACTGCTGTACAATTTTGTTGAAAAATATTTGGGTACCGTTCATTTTGGCAATGATCAATTTGTCCAATTCTTGGTTATGGAGATTTGGTTCAAGGCAATATTACGATCAACAAGGGATTTACTACTCGAAGTCTTCAATCACAATGCTTTCTTGGTTAGTCATCTATGATGCGGATTTGGAAGTTGCATATTCGGATAATCTACGTGTGTTGTTAGAGCTCTTTAGGGAAAGATTTGACTTACAACTGGTATCGTTAGGAACTGATCTCTAGACAATTCTTCTTCAGAGAAACAGACTTCATCAACTCCCAATCTATCTCATGGCTAAATGCATCACCACTCAAGCATGTTATGGCACGAAACTATGTCCTCCATCTAACTTCGACTACATCAACTGCTTTCCAAGAAGATGTTGTGATATGGTTTATTACTTCAAACTAGAAGTATGTCAAGGATCACTGATGTTCCTCGGGGTAGTGAGTAAAGTCTAAACAAAGTCATTCAAGTCAAAGACCTGTTCCGATTAAACAGAGACTAGGTTATCATGTTGCATCAATGGGACTATATGTGGCTCGCAATAAATGGGTATGCTCAGCATATATGGAAGAGGATATACTATCTGGTATTGTCGATGACTACTTCCAGATATATCTTGGCGACACTCGTTTCTTACCATCACACGGCTCCACCCCATAAACGTTAAACGACTTACTCAATGATGATTTGCCCAAATAAATCTTCACGACCAAGAAAAATAAAGTAATGTCTGAAACTATACGGGTGGAACAGAGGCACTGAGTATACTTAACCACGACACTTACTCAGTTCTATAAAAAGACGAAGAAATGAATGTTTCATCAAATCTTTCAACATCCAAAACGTCACAACCATGAAAAGAACAACGGCATATGTCGAAAGACAAACCGCACTACTTGTTGAGTCTGCTCCGAACGCTGCGACAGCATCTAAACTTCCAAAAAATCTTTTTGTATGTGTAATGAAGCAATATAGCAACCAGCATGCTATACCTCAGCAACAGATCAAATACCAACAGACCCAACCATGAGAAACGGCATATCACATCTTAATGTACAAAAACCTCGATCAAATTTAAACAAATCTATCACTCTTAGGTTGCCCTGTTACACTAACCAGAGTATTGTTGTGAGTAATACTTAGATAAGAATGGAAAGAAAAAGGGGAATCGTGCATTTTGGGTGGAGGATACTGCCAATACAGTTAAATGGATAATCGGAGTCTACGAACAAGAGAGCGGCGCGAGTGTGTTGATAGATTGGAATCCAACATCACAGAAGTTGATGAGATCAAAGAGATGTCAAAGACGATCTGTTAGCTAAAAGACACGTTCAAGCCGTCGTAACACACAACAACAAAAGGCGTCAGCATATGATAATCTACTATACTTCCGCACAGAAAACACTACGAAAAATGACTAAACTCACTTCCAGAGCAGACTACAACAGTTCCATTAACACTCAGCAACATGGAAGTTCTTGATCTTCTTATTTTGGTCCCTTATGTAACGATGAGAATTTTTTAACAAAAGATGGTACTTCTCACGTGATTCAACCAGTCTTCTTCTACCCTACCAGAACAATCACATCAAAAAGAAGACACTACGTTCACGCAAATATTCAGCACAACCTACATTACAGGAACTGCCACTCTAACAAATGCTCATGCTAAGGAAAACAACGATAATCAAGCAGAATTTACCAATCCTTTCTGTACACCGGTATAAGAAAATGTTGAGTCTTCCTCACGCAAATATTGTAAATTCAAAATGTGCATACTTCAATCCAAAACTTAATAATTCCGAATATCCGTTTGGACAAAAGATCACCTTAGTAACTTCAAGTTCAGAGGCAATCCACTTACCAAGCCAGTTGCAAAACTAGAGAACGGTAACAAGCTTGCAACAGATCCTGAAATGTGTATGTTCGCACACCACCGTGGATGGTAAGGTATTGTTTGAACTGAAAAACATAAGGAGGCAATGGCTGATTCTGCCATTATAGAAGCAATGCAGGAAGGAAACTTAATCATCAGTATGACAGACTTACAAGTCAGGGAACTTCGTTGACAAACCTTTTGGTCAAAGAACGTAAATCAATGCATAAAGTGGCTTATGAGAAAAACAAAAAGGATGAAAACGCAAACTGTAATTCGCAAAAAACACAACTATGTAACAAAGGTTTATGCATCCACAAGTTGCTCGCTTTTGAACTGATCAGAATTTTTGTCGCATATGCTAACACAAGTCTTTTTCAATTATCAGATAGGACGTGAAGACGACATTTCTTATGAGTTCCATTGAAGGGAGGAGGTTTATGTTGCACAACCTAGACGGATTCGTTTGACCTGCATCCAGGAAAAAGTTTACCGTCTAAGGAAAGCTCTATATGGATTAAAACAAGCTCCGAGAGCCTGGTATGATGAACTCTCAAAATTCCTGATTTCCAAAGGTTTTACTAAAGGTATCATTGACCCGACCCTTGTGACACCCCGTAAGAAAATTTTGATTCTCTTTGCGTTAAGTAAAAGTCATGTACTGCAAGTTTGCAAGTTTACCGTAAATTTCAACGAGAGGTCATTTTGTGACCGTCAATGCATTACTTTTGTCATGGAAAATCTAAATTTCACGCAAATATCACCATTATTACTCTGTGTTTGAAAGGATATTTTAGAACGCGTAACGATTTCTTAGTTCATTTTTGTGAAACGAGGCCATTTACTGGTAACACTTTATGAAACCGCCTACGTACAAATTAATAACCATGACAACTATAAATGGGTTCAACAAAGGATTAATAAACTTTATACAAATACCATATTAGATAACTATATATTTATGCATATAATCACATATTTCAAACTAATATATATATATATATAATATATATATATATATATATATATATATATATATATATAATGAGAAAACACCATCATTACCAAACCTTATACACTACCCTACCCATTTCTTACTTTGACAACTTCTATCACATGATACGTCTTATAATATGGATCAATTTGAATGGAAAGGTAATAATTATAGAGATTCTTAATAGTATTAGGAAAAGACAATGATGACTAACAGTATTAGAATTATGCCCTGGTGTAAAGTGTGCATGGTATTGCATATCACATGCTGTTTCTGAAACTAAGCCAACAATTTACTTATAAAAGAGGAACCATGCACGAACCAGTTTATCTCAACTAAACCTGAAAACAAAGACTACACAAATCGGTCGGGGTTTAGGCTTAGCTTTCGTGGGATTTAAGGGGCTATAAGGTGCGTCCCGGGTTCAAATTAGTGTTAATCAAGGGTTGGTTCAAGCTTCTCTTCATCGTCACGCCTCGACCCATTTAGCAATACTTGGACCTTTGTAAGTTACCCTTGTGGCTTAATGTTGTCATACCATGTTACCGATTTGCAGTTTAATAGCCGACGTGAATAAACACGTCAAGGTCTTGGCAAAACTAGACAAGGGTCTTGACCTCGCACGACAAACATGCGACATGCATGGCACCGCCCATACTGGCCTCTATAGAGGTGAGCTGTGCCGAGTCTTGTCGTGTTCAGCATGTTATATGCACCATACACTTGGACTAGCGCAACTAGTCTCAAGCATGTTGGAAAAAAATTGTAAAAACTTTAGCTAGCAAAACCGATATTCATAACTGGATGGAAACGTTGGCACTAGGGATGAAGTAGGAACTAGGTTTATCTTTCAAATGACTTGTCTGATGGTTAACATCATAACCCCATGATACTTTGGCATGGCTGCATCATGAGACCCAACTCATGTTGCACAATAAATAAAGCCAAGAGAGGGGTTACTACCCTTGCCAAAATAACGGCCCCACGCGAGAGACGAAAACCTTCGTCCTTGTTGGTTCGTTTCATAGACTAGCAACGGGGCAAACCAATACGAACATGTGACGAATAATCCTGCGAGCCGTTAGCTCAAGGTTGGGACGTCGCAGTTCCCTAAGAACCCAAGCAACTCATGCTTGTTGTTTCATACAAAAGCCTCGCGCCTACTCGACCAACTTATACCAAATCACACGCAACGAGCCATGGCAAGTTGTTGCTGCTGTTACAGCCGTACGTCCTGCAAAGGACGAAAAGATCATCCTCGTGTCTTGAATTGGAGTCTTCTTGTTGCTAACTAAACAAGTTGTAAACATGCAAAGCGGATAGAAACTCGTATATATATATGTCGTGTAGTTTTAGGCACGAAAACAGTGAGTATTAAACTCCTGTTATGGTGTCGGTTATGTTCAACAATAGAAAAGGAAGGAAAAGAACCGTGTGACCATTGTATATATATACATTTTGGGGGGGGAATGGTAGGAAGAAAAAAAACCAAGTGGGTAAACCCACTTACTCGACCAAAATCAGAAAATGCAAGGGAAGTGGATGGCCATGTAGGGACTTCATTATTGAATTAACACTATTAATGTTTACTTGTAAATATAGACACCAAGAAATATAGAAACGTACGTGTCTTCGAGTCTTTGGTCCACCTTGTGTCGAGACTTGAAGGGGGTAAACTCATTATCGAGACTGGGATTACTCGAAAGTTAGAAAATTATAAAACCATGATTTTTGACAAATAGGAGTATGTTAACGAAAATTTATAAACAAATTTAACGCGATTTATAAAACTTATTAAAGTTAAAAGTATTGTATAAGTTCCTTCAGATTTTCAAACATGAAAAGTTATACAAAGTTGCATATATTATTATGAGGGATTAAAACTATATTGTATTTGAACGAGTCGAGTGGAACCATGTGATGTAAAACTGCAGAATTTACAAGAATTAATTAAAACGAATACGTCCATAAATAAATACAACGCGATGAGTAAATACTATATACTTAGTAAACTTACAAATTATATGTTTATTATTTTCTTTAAATCATAAATCACTCTGGACTTGTGAATATAAATTGCGATGCCGTGATAGTATAGATTCCTGTATAGATACTTATAATGATAAAGTCATCCATAGAGCCAACGGTTTGACCAACACTTGGGAAAACATAGAATATTACCTCATAAGAGACCATACCTTTGACCAATTGCATAATTTACTGCATACAAAATTTTAGATTGTAAACTCAGATTTGTTGTAATTACTTGGTGTTTGACTAAGTCACTAGTGACATGCTTTATCCAGTTCAATCTTCGACGATATTACTATCACGGGTTGAGTTTTCATAGCCCCTGCTTTTACTGTTTTCAACTCATCTTTTGGGGTTTGAGAACATTGTTTTTAATTATTTTTATCAGTTGAACACAAAGTACATTTATGATTTTACTTATTGGCGTTTCTTATAGTCCCTATTTTTTATCCCATATTACTATATTGCCCAATTTATCATGAACCGTCAATTCCTTGATCAATTAGATTGGTTGAGGGAGCGCGAATGTTATGGATAGATCTATCGGGATTGACATCCCTGTTTGTCTTGGACTGACATTAGTCAAGCAAACACAGTTTCATTTGAGTCAGTTACGGATGTCGCGGGTTGGACATCTGCATGGGCTTATCTATGATGATTCATGTTAACGTTTCGGTGTCATGAGCTTAGACAATAGTAAATACTTTTCATTGTGATATATAGGATTACTATATTTCATGCCATGGTTATAAATCTTGTGGTTCATCACTATTATCAAACAACAAAACCTATGAACTCACCAACTTTATGTTGACACTTTAGCAATGTTTTTCTCAGGTGTTCTATATTACGGAATATATGGAGTCTGCATTGGTATATTGGCATGTAGAGGTCTATCTCTCGTATCAAGTCCTCTTCACGCCATGAAGTCACAATCCCAAATCCAGTCTTCCGCTGCAGTGAATTTGGGGGTGTGACAGATTGGTATCAGAGCCACTTGGTTATAGAGAACTAGGTTGCATTAGTAACTCTAGACTATAACTGGCTCTTAAGGACATATCATAATAGCATACGCACTATCTATTACTACTTACTTCCTAAGTCAACAATTGTTTGGCACGATATCATTAAATAACTAAATTGCCACTCGTCTGTCATGAAAAACATGACTACACATTATCATTTACCATCTTGGAATAACATATCCTATGGATTACGTATTTGTATCATCCTAGCGCAAGGAAACTATCATGACTCTCACCAAATAATTAACCCTATAACCAACATCACATTACGAAGAGTCACATACACAATATTATGAATTTTGTCGGTGATTACATCCTTACTATATCATTTTATGGGGGTCACCTACATAAACACTTCGGGATACCTTGCTAATCACCCACTCGTTACTTCAGGGGACTCTTTTGTAGCAACTGTTGATAAATACTATATTATCCACTATGTCAGTATACCCTTAAAAATATTTCCAAGTATATAAAAACCTACCAAAAGGCATGTACCACTTACACCAATAATTGGCGAATGTCTCATCATCGGGAAACGTGAACAACAAACTCATAATGAGACGAAAATGAAAACACGCCCGGTAAAAGTAAGAGACAACAGTCGCAATTAGCAGTCACAAACTACAGGAAGACATAAAAGTCTACCCCATCCCTGAGCCAAGAATAATATGAACTCTACGGATATGCACCTATTGACCATAATCCTACCACACTTTCCAGTCACCGGCTTAGGTCTTAACATAAGGATACCACTACTAATTGCGCGTAAATTTCTCAAACAAACAAGAAACATACAAATGCGTAACACCCCTACACTCCTATATAGATTGGCTCGGAAAACATTAGTATGCATAATCATTCAAAACATGCAATACACCTTACCTCAAAAATTAATAACACTCATAAGTTAATCTTTACTCAGATATGGGATGTAAAATGGAGAAACCCTATTTTGTCATATGCAGGGCGTATTCGAAAAATGTCTCAATCACTTTCCAACAACATACCTGATAACTCCCCGGAACAGGAAGCCGCCACGGGACATTCCATTCTGAGAAGACTTGACTCGCCAACCTCTAAGGCAATCCAAATACCTGAACTGGAACTAACTTTGACCCTTGCTACAGGGCGTGAACACTCCCAAGAAATAAATAACCTCAGTGTTCCTGTACTAATATCACAAGCGTCGGGGCCATCTCGAAAAAGAAGTAGATCACCATCATCGCCATTCTTCCCAGATGTCATTACCTTCTCTGACGGTAAACCAACATCCGAGACATCAGAACTCAACCCAGAAGATGTGACGGCCAGACTAGAGGACTTGGAAGTAGAGATTGACACACTTCATGCAGACACCGAGGACAAAGAGCTCCTAATCTCCGAATTGCAAGATTCTCTCGCAGCTGCCGAGAGTGAGATCGCAATATTGCAGATAAAGGTAGCTGATACTGATACTGAGAGCAGACGTGCTGAGGATCATGAACAAATTCAGAAAATTCTAGCCCGCCTAGGCCTATAAGCAAAACAGCTAGACTTACTATAACAATGTATCCTAGCTTGCAAAGAAACATCTAGGCAGAGAAATTAATAAAGACTTACTATAACAATGTATCCTGATCTCCGAATTGCAAGATTCTTTCGCAGCTGCCGAGAGTGAGATCGCAATATTGCAGATAAGGGTAGCTGATACTGAGAGCAGACGTGCTGAGGATCATGAACAAATTCAGAAAATTCTAGCCCGCCTAGGCCTATAAGCAAAACAGCTAGACTTACTATAACAATGTATCCTAGCTTGCAAAGAAACATCTAGGCAGAGAAATTAATAAAGACTTGTACTTTGCTTTCATGAAATGATAAATGAAATAACAATTCTGCCCTAAAAAGTTTCCGAGTACATTTACCCAGTATAGTAGAAACAACATAGTTGATATTTCTAAGTCGTATGACAAATATCTTAATACGCCAATAAAAAGGACGATATCAAAAATACTGCTAAGTGCAAAACAAGTATACCCATTGCTCAACAAACAAAGAATACAATCATGTGCTCAGGAAATGGAGATAGGGGAACTATTTCCTATGAACACTATGAAACTTGAAGGATCATTTTGAAAGACCCACACATCGTGCTTCGGACAAGAAACAATAACCCCCACCAGATTCAATTCTTTCTTGCACTATTCGACATTTTGTCAGTTCAAAATTCTTTTCATTCACAATCAATGAGCACCTTTTCAATGAAAATAGAAATACGTTTAAAGGCTTACCAGGTAATAACCTCGAATAGTACCAAGATGCGACGTGTAATACATAGTAATATATGATTTTAACGGGAAGGGTGAAACAATAAAATACACAACGCGAAAGCCTATTCAATCAGATCCATAATATTTCCGTTCATAATACAACAAAATGCAAAATATAGGAAATACAACAAAAATGTAAAATGCTAAAATGACAGATACATCACCGCGTGAAAAGAAACACATCGGATAGATCAGCAAAATAAGCGATGCGATGATTATGATCATGACGGGAGTGAAAATCTCGATTGGGAACCCCCTAGAGGATTGTAATCAACAGTTATCTGAGAGGACAAGGGGAGAAACGTGAAATTGAAGGAAAGAGTAAATGAGTATGAGGAAAAAACACCCCAAAAAAAAAATAACAAAAAAAAACCCCAAAATAAACAACCAAAACCCAAAAAACAAACACACAACCACACAAATCAAACTCCAACACACAACCACAACAAAAACACAACACACAACAAAAAAAATAAAAAAAAACAAAAAAAAAAGGGAGTAAAGTGAAACTTATAAGAAAAAGGGGCGGCGTAGTGGGTAAGAGTTAGGAGGAATATCGATTTAAAATACTTATGTCTAGCAAGAGCGATCACAACCAAACCCTAAACTTTCAACAAAAAGTAATTATTCGAAATAACTTATGCGCTGAGATAATAATTTTACGAACACATAGATAATACAAAAAACGGAAATCATACGAATTATAGATATACACGTTGTAAGAAAATACATTAAGGTTGAGTGAACTTAAAATTCAGAGAAGTACCACAGTGTGGTGTGGTAGAAAGTAGCAAGGGAATAATAGACCACAAATCAACATATAACGTAACATCATTCATCAGGTGTTTGGGAGACACGACAAATTATATACCTCACGAGTCTCGGTACCGACTATGCTTACAATCACAAACAAATAACTAAAGGAAAAAGGGGATGTCAATGTAAACCTAAGGTATACATAGCCTGATCAACTATGTATAAGTTAGGTCGACAGAGATATGCTCAATAATATTCGATGTAATAACAAAAGTTTGAACGCATACACATTTTACTCATTCATCACATTAAAGACAATACTCAAGAAAACGATGAAAGACTACGATTCATCATAATACATCATGAGGATTAAATCCTACATAAACAAAACAAAGTTAAAGGTGAAACGTTTGATGATTTTTCTAGAGGATTCAGCATAAGACTAATTAAAATGCTCAAGAATAAAACGGCAATACAACCCGCACGCCTACATATGAAAGCTACTTTTTCCAGAAAGCTTCCACGCCAATCGCCATAATGATGAGTGGTACAATAAGCCCTAGTATTGCAATGACATACTGGTGATCTTCTTCCTGTGGAACACTCGCCAAATAACAACCAGCCACCACAACAAACACAACCGCAATCAGGGGAACGAGATACGACATTTTAATTTAAGGGCGGATGAAAATTTAAGTAAGGAAACTTATTTTACGTCTTGACAAATTCAAGAAATTGGCAAAGTGTATATATATAGAATGGAGGTAACGGTTCGCCACATTCTAGCCGTTGGAGCCCCACTTGCCACTTTTGTCCTTTTCTTAACCCATGCCACGAGTAAAACGTTTGAATTCAGGACAAAAGTTCCGACTTAAAAGGACTGCGACACCCCATAAAAATTTAAATCTTATTTCAAACCCTAAAGGTAAAATCAATCACCGAAAAAGTTTTCGGTTGTTAAAATAATTATTTTGGGGAAAAATTTACAAATTAATAACACTATCCCTAAATCACTTTATAATACTGTAGAGGGACAACAATCATGTTCACTCAATTATTCAATACAGAGTTATCACGCAAACACTTTAAAATACTGTGTGGAGACAGTAGTCATAGTCACTCAATTATCCCATTCAAGATGCATCATGGCAAGGCAACAGTCACGAAGCAAACATTTTTGATACTACAGAAATCAAATGCATTCATTCGAACTTACTAGGTTACTAACATGATAACCGTTGGTTTGTGAAAGTGGAAATACAAGTACATAGTTAAGACAACAATGTTTTATTCAAAGTAGTACAACAACATGGTTACAACAATCCTTAGACCATTAATCCGATGACTCGCAATCTGAGTCGTACCTCACTACCCCAAATTCTAAAAAGAATGCATCATTCTCAGCTTGTTCTTGCCTAATTTTCTCCTCTTGCGCCTTTTTGTTCATGGCCTCTTCTTCCAACATTTCTTTTAGAGCTTCTTCATCCATACGGAGTTGATGTAACTCTTTCTCGGTAAGAGGGAAATCAGTTTGTGATGACGAGCAACCTATACCTCCATGTGTACGGCCGGAGTATTTTTCCTGGAACCAAGCCGACTTAGCATCCATTTGTTTCTGTAGTTGTGCCGCCTTTCCATACATAGAAAGATGCAACTTGCGATCCTTTTCAGAACTTTCTTTTAAAAGAGTGCAAATCAAAGCACGACTCTCTTGAGAAATGTCGTTGCATTTCTCATAAGCCTTTCTAAGATCGTCCCTGACGGCGCATGAATCTTCAAACTGAAAAGCCAAATTCAAAAGCACATCCTGACGACCCTTATCTTCATTAATTAATCTTTGCACCAAGGCTTCGACTTCGAAATCAGTATGAGGAAGCGAACAGGCCATTTGAAGTATTTTGTAGTAGAAGGTAAGTTTGATAATTTGAGAGGAATGAGATGGTATTTATAAGACAAAAAGGGGAGGGGGAAAATAATTTGAGATTTTGTTATCAACGGATATATTCCTACACATTTTGTCGTATTAACTCGTTCCGATAATGGGATATTCAGTAGGGAATACGCGATGACCAGTTCAAGAACAAATACCCTCACTTGTTTTGCAAATTCACAATCTCCTGCAACGTCTTGATTTCGGGACGAAATCTTCTAACCTGGGGAGGCTGTGACACCCCGTAAGAAAAAATTGATTCTCTTTGCGTTAAGTAAAAGTCATGTACTGCAAGTTTGCAAGTTTACCGTAAATTTCAACGAGAGGTCATTTTGTGACCGTCAATGCATTACTTTTGTCATGGAAAATCTAAATTGCACGCAAATATCACCATTATTACTCTGTGTCTGAAAGGATATTTTAGAACGCATAACGATTTCTTAGTTCATTTTTGTGAAACGAGGCCATTTACTAGTAACACATTATGAAACCGCCTACGTATAAATTAATAACCATGACAACTATAAATGGGTTCAACAAAGATAAAATAACTTATACAAAAACCCATATCAGATATATATATGCATATAAACACATATGTCAACTAATATATATATAATGAGAAAACACCATCATTACCAAACCTTATACACTACCCTACCCATTTCTTACTTTGACAACTTCTATCACATGATACGTCTTATACATCTGATACAATTTGAAATGGAAAAGGTAATAATAATAGAGATTCCTTAATAGTATTAGAAAAAGAGACAATGATGATAACAATATTAGAATTATCGCCCTGGTGTAACAGTGTGCATGGTATGCATTCACATGCAATGTTTCTGTAACTAAGCCAACGATTTACATATAAAAGAGGAACCATGCACGAACCAGTTTATCTCAACTAAAACCTGAAAACAAAGACTACACAAATCGGTGGGAGTTAGGCTTTCGCTTTCGTTGGATTCAAGGGCTAAGGAGCGTCGGGTTCGAATTAGTGTTAATCAAGGGTTGGTTCAAGCTTCTCGTCATCGTCACGCCTTGACCCATTTAGCGATACTTGGACCTTTGTAAGTTACCCTTGTGGCTTAATGTTGTCATACCATGTTACCGATTTGTAGTTTAATAGGCGACGTGAATAAACACGTCAAGGTCTTGACAAAACTAGACAAGGGTCTCGACCTCGCACGATAAACATGCAACATGCATGGCACCGCCCATACATGGCCTTATAGAGGTGAGTGTGCTGATCTCTTGTCGTGCTACACATGTAATATGCACGTACACATTCGACCTAGCGCAACCTAGTCTCAAGCATGTTAAAAATAAAATTTTTTGTAAAAACTTCAGCTAGCAAAACCGATATTCATAACTGGATGGAAATGTTGGCACTAGGGATGAAGTAGGAACTAGGTTTATCTTTCAAATGACTTGTCCGATGGTTAACATCATAACCCCATGATACTTTGGCATGGCTGCATCATGAGACCCAACTCATGTTGCACATAAATAAGCCAAGAGAGGGTTACTACCCTTGCCAAAATAACGGCCCACGCGAGAGACGAAAACCTCGTCCTTGTGGTTCGTTACTAGACATAGCAACGGGGCAAACCAATACGACATGTGACGAACCACCGCGAGCCGTTAGCTCAAGGTTGGGACAAGGGAAGTCGCCAGAGTTCCTAAGAACCCAAGCAACTCATGCTTGTTGTTTCATACAAAAGCCTCGCGCCTACTCGACCAACTTATACCAAATCACACGCAACGAGCCATGGCAAGTTGTTGCTGCTGTTACAGCCGTACGTCCTGCAAAGGGAAAAAAGATCATCCTCGTGTCTTGAATTGGAGTCTTCTTGTTGCTAACTAAACAAGTTGTAAACATGCAAAGCGGATAGGAAAACTAGTATATATATATGTGTCGTTAGGCAGAAAACAGTGAGTATTAAACTCACTGTTATGGTGTCGGATGAACAGCAATAAGAAAAGGGAAGGAAAAGAAACCATGTGACCATTTTATATATATACATGAGGTAGGAGAAAAAAAACCAAGTGGGTAACCCACTGTACTCGACCCAAAATTAGAAAATGCAAGGGAAGTGGGTGGCCATGTAGGGACTTCATTATTGATTTAACACTATTAATGTTTACTTGTAAATATAGACACCAAGAAATATAGAAACGTACGTGTCTTCGAGTCTTTGGTCCACCTTGTGTCGAGACTTGAAGGGGGTAAACTCATTATCGAGACCGGGATTACTCGAAAGTTAGAAAATTATAAAACCACGATTTTTGACAAATAAGGAGTAATGATAACGAAATTTATAAACAAATTTAACGCGGTTTATAAAACTTATTTAACGTTAAAAGTATTTTAAAGTTCATTCGGATTTTTAAACATGAAAAGTTATACAAAGGTTGCATATATTATATGAGGGATTAAAAATATATTTTATTTGAACGAGTCGAGTGAACCATGAGATGTAAAACTGATAATTACACGAATTAATTAACGAATACGTCATAAATAAATAAACGCGATGAGAAAATACATATATACTTAGTAACTTACAAATAATGTTTATATTTTCTTTAAATATAAATCACATGGACTTGTGAATATAAATTGCGACGCGTGATAGTATAGATTCCTGTATAGATACTTATAATGATAAAGTCATCCATAGAGCCAACGGTTTGACCAACACTTGGGAAAACATAGAACATTACCTCATAAGCGACCATACCTTTGACCAATTGCATAATTTACTGCATACAAAATTTTAGATTGTAAACTCAGATTTGTTGTAATTACTTAGGTGTTTTGACTGAGTCACTAGTTGACGTGCTTTAATCCATTACCAATCTTCGACGATTAACTGTCAAGGTGAGTTTTCATAGCCCCTGCTTTACTGTTTTCAATCATCTTTTGGGGTGAGAACATTGCTTATTTTTAACAGTTGAACACAAGTACATTTACTGATTTACTATTGGGTCTAAGTCCCTATTCAACCCATATTGCTATATTGCCCAATTTATCATGAACCGTCAATTCCTTGATCAATTAGATTGGTTGAGGGAGCGCGAATGTTATGGATAGATCTATCGGGATTGACATCCCTGTTTGTCTTGGACTGACATTAGTCAAGCAAACACAGTTTCATTTGAGTCAGTTACGGATGTCGCGGGTTGAACATCTGCATGGGCTTATCTATGATGATACATGTTAACGCTTCGGTGTCATGAGCTTAGACAATAGTAAATACTTTTCATTGTGATATATAGGATTACTATATTTCATGCTATGGTTATAAATCTTGTGGTTCATCACTATTATCAAACGACAAAACCTATGAACTCACCAACTTTATGTTGACACTTTAGCAATGTTTTTCTCAGGTGTTCTATATTACGGAATATATGGAGTCTGCATTGGTATATTGGCATGTAGAGGTCTATCTCTCGTATCAAGTCCTCTTCACGCCATGAAGTCACAATCCCAAATCCAGTCTTCCGCTGCAGTGAATTTGGGGGTGTGACAGATTGGTATCAGAGCCACTTGATTATAGGGAACTAGGTTGCATTAGTAACTCTAGACTATAACTGGCTCTTAAGGACATATCATAATAGCATACGCACTATCTATTACTAGTTACTTCCTAAGCTAACAACTGCTTGTCACGATATCATTACCACTTGTCGGTCATGGAAGACATGTTTCATTTGACTACACATTGTCATTCACCATCTTGGGGAAGGCATATCCTAGGGATAACACATTTGTACCATCCTAGTACAAGGAAACTACCATGACTCTCAATTAACCCTATAACCAATATCACACCTACGGAGAGTCACTTACGTACTATTATGGATATTATCAGTAATTACATCCTTATCATCTCGTTTTATGAGAATTACCTACATAAACACTTCGGGTACCTTGTTAATCACCCACTTATTACTTCATTACACGCAAACTTCTTATAGCGACCTTTGTAAAATACATATACTACTAATTACTATGTCGGCATACACTTAAAAGTATTTCATATATATATACAACTCTACCAAAAAGCATGCACTGCTTGAGTACACCAATAATTGGCGAATGTCGCATCATTTGGGAACATGAACAACAAATCCATAATAGAAACAAATTAAAACATGACCGGTAAAGGTAAGAAACAATAGTCGTAATTAGCAGTCAAAAACTACGGAAAGAAACTACACCAGCCCCTGAGTCAAGAAGAATATGGACTCTACGGATATGCACCTATTGTTCGGAATCCTACCACACTATCCGGTTGCCGGCTTAGGTCATAACATAAGATACCACTAATAATTGCGAGTAAATTTCCCAAGCAAACAAGAAACATATCAATACTTAAATCCAGCACTCCTAGGCGTATCCTCTAGACATAGTGTGCATAACCCTTCAGAACTTGCAATACACCTTATCTCAAAATAGATAACACTCATAAGTTAATCCTTACCCAAAGATGGAATATACGAAGAAGAAACCCCATTTTTGTCGTATGCAGGGTGTATTCGAAAAATGTCTCAATCACTTTCTAGCAACGTACCTGACAACTCCCCAAAACAGGAAGCCGCCACGGGACATTCCATTCCAAGAAGACTTGACTCGCCAACCTCTAAGGCAATCCAAATACCTGAACTAGAACTAACCTTGACCCCTACTACAGGGCGTGAACTCTCCTAAGAAATAAATAACCATGGTGTTCCTACACTAATATCACAAGCACCTGGACCCTCTCGAAAGAGAAGTAGATCACCACCATCGCCATTCTTCCCAGATGTCATTACCTTCTCCAACGGTAAACCAGCATCAGAGACATCAGAACTCAACCCAGAAGATGTGACGGCCAGACTAGAGGACCTGGAAGTAGAGATTGACACTCTTCATGCAGACACCGAAGACAAAGAGCTTCTGATCTCCAAATTGCAAGATTCTCTCGCAACTGCCGAGAATGAGATCGCAATATTACAAATAAGGGTAGCTGATACCGAGGCCAGACGTGCTGAGGATCATGAACAAATTCAGAAAATTCTAGCCCGCCTAGGCCTGTAAGCAAGACAGCCAGACTCGCTATAACAATGTATCCCAGCTTGCAAAGAAATTAATAAAGACTTGTACCTTGCTTTCATGAAATAATAAATGAAATAACAATTCTGCCCTAAAAAGTTTCTGAGTACATTTACCCAGTATAGGGGAAACCATATAATTGATAATTTTTGGAATCAAATGACAAGCATCGTAATGCGCCAATAAGATAACACTATCGAAATTACTGCTCAGCGCAAAACAAGTATACTCGTTGCCCAACAAATGAAGAGTACGATCATGTGCCCGGAAAATGGAAATAGAGAAGCTATTTCCGATGAACGCTATGAAACTTGAAGAATCATTTCAAAAGGGTCACACATAGTACTTCAGGCAAGAAACAGTAACCCCTACAAAGATCAAATTTCCTTCCTCCACTATTCGACAATTTGTTAGTCCAAAATATTTTTCTCATTTACAATCAATAAAACGCCTTTTCAATAAAATACTAAATACATCTGAAAGATTTTCAGGTAATAACTTCAAATCATGCCAAGATGCGAGGTGGGGCACATAGCAATAAGTAATTATAACGAAAAAGATTAAACCATAAAATACATAACGCGAAGCCTTATTCAATAAGATCCATAGTATTTCTGTTTGTAATACAACAAAATGCAAAATATAGATAATACAAAAAAAATGTAAAACGCTAAAACGACAGATACATCACCGCGTGAAGAGAAACACATCGGATAGATCAACAAAATAAGAGATGTGATGATTATGATCATGACAAGAGTGAAAATCTCGATTGGGAATCCCATAAGGAATGGTAATCAACAGTTTTGAGGAAAAGGATGAGAAACGTGAAATTGTGAAGTAAGTGATAAATTGAGATGAGGAGGGAGTAACTTGAAAAATATAAGAAAAAAAAGGGGGCGGCGTAGTGGGTAAGAGTTGGGAGGAATATCGATTTAAAATATTTATGTTTAGCAAGAGCGATTACGACTAAACCCTAAACTTACAACAAAAGTTATTATTCAAAATAACTTATACGCTGAGATAATAAATTTTGCAAACACATAGATAATACCCGACAACATATCAAACGATATGCACGTAGTAAGATAAACACATAAGGTGAACATAAACTTTCAGAGGACCACATGTGTGGTAGAAAGTAGTAAGGAAATAATAAACCAATTGACATATAACCTAACACCATTCATCAAATACTTGGGGGATACGACAATGTATACACACTACGAGTCTCTAAACCAACTACGCTACAATCACAAACAAATAACTAAAGAAAAAGGGATGTCAATGTAAACCTAAGGTATATATAGCCTGATCAACTATGTATAAGTTAGGTCGACAAAGATATGCTTAATCATAGTCTATATGTGTATGTGGAATAACCAATTTGAAAGTATGCTCCTTTATTCATTCAACACATTCAAGATAAAGCCCAGAATAACTATGAAAAAACTACGATACCTCAAGGGTACATCACGAGAATTTAACCCTACGTAAACGAAACAAAGTTAAAGATGAAACATCCGACGATTTTCCTGGGGGATTCAGAATCAGAGTAATCAAAATGCCCAAGAAAAAAAAGGGTAATACAACCCGCTCGCCTACTGGCGGAAGCTACTTCTTCCAGAAAACTTCCACGCCTATCGCCACAATGATGAGTGGCACAATAAGCCCTAGTATTGCAACGATGTACTGGTGATCCTCTTCCTGTGGAACACTCGCCAAATAACAACCAACCACCACTACGAACACAACCGCAATCAAGGGAACAAGATACGACATTTTAATCTAAGGACGAATGAAAATTTAAGTAAGGAAACTTATTTTACGTTTTGACAAATTTAAGAAAATGGAAAAGTGTATATATATATATAATGGAGGTAACGGTTCGCCACATTCTAGCCGTTGGAGCCCCACTTGCCACTTTTGTCCTTTTCTTAACCCATGCCACGAATAAGACGCTTAAATTCAGGGCAAAAGTTTCCGACTTGAAAGGACTGCGACACCCCATAAAAATTTAAATCTTATTTCAAACCCTTA
Source organism: Tanacetum coccineum (assembly GCA_026074375.1). NCBI lineage: Eukaryota > Viridiplantae > Streptophyta > Magnoliopsida > Asterales > Asteraceae > Tanacetum > Tanacetum coccineum. The sequence continues at coordinate 76,949 of BQNB010001556.1, read as the reverse complement.
AGGTAAAATCAATCACCGAAAGGTTTCAAATTGTTAGAATAATTACTTTGGGAAAAAGTTTACAAATTAATAACACTATTCCTAAATCACTTTATAATACTGAAGAGGGACAACAATCATGTTCACTCAATTATTCAATACAGAATTATCACGCAAACACTTTAAAATACTGGGTGGAGACAGTAGTCAAAATCACTCAATTGTTCCATTCAAGATGTATCATGGCAAGGCAACAGTCACGAAGCAAACATTTTTATGATACTACAGAGATCAAATGCATTCGTTAGAACTTACTAGATTACTTACATAATAACCGTTGGTTTGCAAAAGTGGAAATACAAGTACATAGTTTGAGGCAACAATGTTTTATTCAAAGCAGTACAACAACATGGTTACAGCAATCCTTAGACCATTAATCCGATGACTCACATTCTGAGTCATACCTCACTACCCCAAATTCTAAAAAGAATGCATCATTTTCGGCTTGTTCTTGCCTAATTTTCTCCTCTTGTACCTTTTTGTTCATGGCCTCTTCTTCCAACATTCCTTTTTGAGCTTCTTCATCCATACGGAGTTGATGTAACTCTTTCTCAGTAAGAGGGCAATTAGTCTGTGACGACGAACAGCCTATACCTCCGTGGGTACGGCCGGAGTATTTTTCCTGAAACCAAGCCGACTTAGCACCCATTTGTTTCTCTAGTTGTGTCGCCTTTCCATACATGGAAAGATGCAGCTTGCGATCCTTTTCAGAACTTTCTTTTAAAAGAGTGCAAATCAAAGCACGACTCTCTCGAGAAATGTCGTTGCATTTCTCATAAGCTTTTCTAAGATCATCCCTGACGGCGCATGAATCTTCAAACTGAAAAGCCAAATTCAAAAGCACCTCCTGACGACCCTTATCTTCATTAATTAATCTTTGCACCAAGGCTTCGACTTCGAAATCAGTATGAGGAAGCGAACAGGCCATTTGAAGTATTTTGTAGTAGAAGGTAAGTTTGATAATTTGAGAGGAATGAGATGGTATTTATAAGACAAAAGGGGGAGGGGGAAAATAATTTGAGATTTTGTTATCAACGGATATATTCCTACACATTTTGTCATATTAACTCGTTCCGATAATGGGATATTCAGTAGGGAATACGCGATGACCAGTTCAAGAACAAATACCCTCACTTGTTTTGCAAATTCACAATCTCCTGCAACGTCTTGATTTCGGGACCAAATCTTCTAACCTGTGGAGGTTGTGACACCCCATAAGAAAATTTTGATTATCTTTGCGTTAAGTAAAAGTCATGTACTGCAAGTTTGTAAGTTTACCGTAAATTTCAACGAGAGGTCGTTTTGTAACCGTCAATGCATTTCTTTTGTCATGGAAAATCTAAATTGCACACAAATATCACCATTATTACTCAGTGTCTGAAAGGATATTTTAGAACGCGTAACGATTTCTTAGTTCATTTTTGTGAAACGAGGCCATTTACTGGTAACACTTTATGAAACCGCCTACGTACAAATTAATAACCATGACAACTATAAATGGGTTCAACAAAGATAAAATAACTTATACAAAAACCCATATCAGATATATATATGCATATAAACACATATGTCAACTAGTATATATATAATGAGAAAACACCATCGTTACCAAACCTTATACACTACCTTACCCATTTCTTACTTTGACAACTTCTATCACATGATACGTCTTATACATCTGATACAATTTGAAATGGAAAAGAAAATAATAATAGAGATTCCTTAATAGTATTAGAAAAAGAGACAATGATGATAATAGTATTAGAATTATCGCCCTGGTGTAACAGTGTGCATGGTATACATTCACATGCAATGTTTCTGTAACTAAGCCAACGATTTACATATAAAAGAGGAACCATGCACGAACCAGTTTATCTCAACTAAAACCTGAAAACAAAGACTACACAAATCGGTGGGAGTTAGGCTTTCGCTTTTGTTGGATTCAAGGGCTAAGGAGCGTCGGGTTCGAATTAGTGTTAATCAAGGGTTGGTTTAAGCTTCTCGTCATCGTCACACCTCGACCCATTTAGCGATACTTGGACCTTTGTAAGTTACCCTTGTGGCTTAATGTTGTCATACCATGTTACCGATTTGTAGTTTAATAGGCGACGTGAATAAACACGTCAAGGTCTTGGCAAAACTAGACAAGGGTCTCGACCTCGCACGACAAACATGCGACATGCATGGCACCGCCCATACATGGCCTTATAGAGGTGAGTGTGCCAGGCTCATGTCGTGCTACGCATGTAATATGCACGTACACATTCGACCTAGCGCAACCTAGTCTCAAGCATGTTGAAATTTTTTTTTTGTAAAAACTTCAGCTAGCAAAACCGATACTCATAACTGGATGGAAATGTTAGCACTAGGGATGAAGTAGGAACTAGCTTTATCTTTCAAATGACTTGTCTGATGGTTAGCATCATAACCCCATGATACTTTGGCATGGCTGCATCATGAGACCCAACTCATGGTGCACATAAATAAGACATGAGAGGGTTACTACCCTTACTAAAATAACGGCCCACGCGAGAGACGAAAACCTTGTCCTTGTGGTTCGTTACTAGACATAGCAACAGGGCAAACCAATATGACATGTCACGAACCACCGCGAGCCGTTAGCTCAAGGTTGGGACGTCGCAGTTCCCTAAGAACCCAAGCAACTCATGCTTGTTGTTTCATACAAAAGCCTCGCGCCTACTCGACCAACTTATACCAAATCACACGCAACGAGCCATGGCAAGTTGTTGCTGTTGTTACAGCTGTGCGTCCTGCAAAGGATGAAAAGATCATCCTCGTATCTTGAATTAGAGTCATCTTGTTGCTAACTAAGCAAGTTGTAAACATGCAAAGCGGATAGGAAAACTAGTATATATATGTGTCGTTAGGCAGAAAACAGTGAGTATTAAACTCACTGTTATGGTGTCGGATGAACAGCAACAAGAAAAGGGAAGGAAAAGAAACCATGTGACCATTTTATATATATACATGAGGTAGGAGAAACAAAAGAAACAAAAGAAAGAAAAAAAACAAGTGGGTAACCCACTGTACTCGACCCAAAATCATAAAATGCAAGGGAAGTGGGTGGCCATGTAGGGACTTCATTATTGAATTAACACTATTAATGTTTACTTGTAAATATAGACACCAAGAAATATAGAAACGTACGTGTCTTCAAGTCTTTGGTCCACCTTGTGTCGAGACTTGAAGGGGGTAAACTCATTATCAAGACCGGGATTACTCAAAAGTTAGAAAATTATAAAACCATTATTTTTGACAAATAAGGAGTAATGATAACGAAATTTATAAACAAATTTAACGTGGTTTATAAAACTTATTTAACGTTAAAAGTATTTTAAAGTTCATTCGTTATAAGAATAAAAGAATTTAAAATATAAAAGTCAAGGGATTAAAAACGGTCATATAAAAGTTTAAAAGGTTAATTTGGCAATTTACTTAATTTGGAAAATAGAGGGACTAATATCCGCTGTTTTGAGACTTAAGGGTATTAATCGTAAATGAATAATCTTTATAAATAAATTGAACGAGTCGAGCAAAACCGTGGCATATAAACTGATAATTACACAAATTAATGAACGGCTACGATGTAAATAAATAAAAGCGATAAGAAAATATATAAAACTTAGTAACTTATGAATAATGATTATATTTTCTTTGGATGTAAATCTCATGGACTCGTAAATATAAGTTACGATGCGTAATAGTATCAATTCCTGTATAGATACTCATGGTTGTAAAGTCGTCCCTAGAGCCAACGGTTTAATCAACATTTTGAAAACGTAAAACGATAACTCATAAACGACCAGTGTCCTTGACGACCCATTTGCATAAACCACTTCATACATTAAGTATTTTTAGAATGTAAACTCAGACTCTGTCATAATTACTTAGGTGTGTGACTGAGTCACTTTTGACGTGCATTGAACCATTATCAGTCCCAGGCGACTAACCGACAAGGTGAGTTTTCATAGCCCCTACTTTACTGTTTTAAATCATCTTTTGGGGTGAGAACATTGCTTATTTTTAACAGTTGAACACAAGTACATTCACTGATTTACTATTGGGTCTAAGTCCCTATTCAACCCAACTTGCTATGTTGCCCAATTTATCATGAACCGTCAATTGCTTGACCAATTAGACTGGTTAAGCGAGCGCGAATGTTATGGATAGATCTATCGGGATTGACATCCCTGTTTGTCTTGGACTGACATTAGTCAAGCAAACACAGTTTCATTTGAGTCAGTTACGGATGTTGCGGGTTGAACATCTGCACGGGCTTATCTATGATAAATCATGTTAACGCTTCGGTGTCATGAGCTTAGACAATAGTAAATACTTTTCATTGTGATATATAGGATTACTATATTTCATGCTATGGTTATAAATCTTGTGGTTCATCACTATTATCAAATAACAAAACCTATGAACTCACCAACTTTATGTTGACACTTTTAGCAATGTTTTTCTCAGGTGTTCTATATTACGGTACATATGGAGTCTGCATTGGTATATTAACATGTAGAGGTCTATCTCTCGTATCAAGTCCTCTTCACGCCATGAAGTCACAATCCCAAATCCAGTCTTCCGTTGTAGTGAAATTTAGGGGTGTGACACCTGCTTTGCGATTTCCCTTCCAGATTTCCCCGTGTGATTAGCTGTCCCTGTTAAGTGTTAGCCTTTGACAGGATCCCCGTTTAACGCTTTTACTTAATAGGGACAACTGACCAGACGAGAACTGTGGACGTCATGTTAGCATCATAAGTTAGACTGTATTCCTATTACTATATGATGCATGGTAAAAATGTATTTAACACGGTTTCTAGTTTAAGTCTTCTATAGGATCAGCTGTTCCTATTAACTCATAACGTGCGACGCGAACCCCGTTTAATGCTCTTAGTTAATAGGGACAAATGGTCCTACGGGAACCCTAAATAGGAACTTAGCAGGATATGTCAGAATAAAGTAGCAAGCACTAAGTAAAAGACGTGAAACTAGTAATAGATATGACAACGATAACGAAAGTAATAAATATATTTCTTTTTTAATAGGGTCTATTGGTAACCATATTTTTTTAGCAATAGTCATCCAAATTGATAAAAGGTGAATATTAGTTATAAAACACACTTACTTAAAGAGTTTGGGAAATTGAGAGAGAAGGTCGTAACACTAAATTTGGTGCAAATTATATCTCGTCATCTCCTTTTTTATTTCCTAGCACGCTTTAATAAATGCGCTTTACCATTAATTTAAGCTTTTTGTCGACCTAAATGTCAAATGCTATCAGAAAATACCGTCACGACTTCTTCCTTTCTCGAGAAATGGTTTAGGATGACGTTTGTTTTTTATCCTCTCATGTTCCCTGAGGCTTGTTTGGGGTTGCATCAAAAATGCTTCGGAGTGAAAACTAGTGGCTCGGTCTTCGTGAGCAGAGATTTTTCTTTTGTCCTGTAAAAAGTTTTTTCATCTTTTTGTAGCTCTCTGATGACATCAAATAACGTCACTTTTATAGCATCATTTATCCCATGTAAATTACCCATTTTGTATAATTATTGCAAGAATTGAAACTTAATCGTTTATATTTGAGAATTACAGTAATTATGGAGTACTTTGTGAAGATTAGCTAAAAGGCGCGCATTCTGGAGCTTAAACGAAGAAATCTGAAGAATATTGTTCTAACTACCAATACATCGTATCCATCAAGGAAGATACGGCGTATCCGTGCCTTCACTTCACAAGAAACCACGAAGAACAAAGTCCAATACGCCGTATCCAGAAGACTTCTATGCGCCATATCCAAGATATAGTAATAAAATATTCTGAAAGATATTAAACATGGTCCCTACTCTAAGAAACTTCTAATACGTCGTATTGTCTTCAACCAATACGGCGTATCAACGTAATTCCAGACAATATAAATAGAAGGCCTAAAAATGAGTTTTAGGTGTGCTTGATCATATTTTCGATAGCCTAACTACAAAGGTTAATTTTTAGAAGACAAGAAGAGCAGCAAGGGTCAAGCAAAGCTATTAATTCCATAGGAAACACCTTGTAATCTCCTATACTCTAGTAATTGTTTGATTTTTGGTATCATTCGTTTAACTCAGTTAGTTTACCTTGGTTGAATTATTATTCTTGTATTGATTATAATGGTTGAGAGCTAGTGCCCTCTGGTATTAGCCATGGTTATGAAGATTTAAATGTTTGGTTTGTTTATATCGATTGCTTAATTTATCATTGATTGCTTGTTTTTGTTTATCAATTCATACTTGTTTACATGATTTTGTATGCGACCTATCATTCAACTAGATTTAGTGATACAGACCAAAGTTAGCTAGATACTGGGATAGCTCTCCATATAGCGATTTATATATCTAGAACAATCGGATCATAATTAACGCCCTATCTTTACCATTGGTTTATGTGAACAAGTTGGACTAGCAGGTGACCTGAGATCAAAAAATAATGTACTGATTCATTTGGTAAAGATTTAGATAGTGGACTACTAGAATATAAATTGCCATTAAGTAGTAATTGGGTAAAGTCTCCATGTGATAGGGTTTAATAAGATCACCATTATTAATCTCCTAAGATAGATTATAATCAGCAAATAGGATGCTTTATGTGGATACATTTAATTGTGACAGAATTCTATGTGACTAGGTTTTAGGAAGAAGTACCGCCTAAATCTTGGAATGATATGCCGCCTCGAGATAAGCACTCATTGCACTAAATAAACTAACCAGCGTTTTATTTAGATTAATCATGGTTAATATAATTTTCTTATATTTGGCTAGACCGCTCTTCTATCTTTTAATTATCTGCTTGTGTGTGATATTATGTTTTAAATTGATACAAGTTACCACAAAACATGTGTCAGTCTCTCAGACTGAAACCCCCCCTTTATCCGTTAGAATTAGGATTAACATAGGTTTAGCATTGGTTTAACACAGATTAGAATTAACATAGTTTAAATTAACTTAATTTATTAACTAAAATATTGATAGAACTATAGATTAATGCTCTCGCTCTTAGTGATCGACACCCTACTTACCAATGAAACTACATATGATCGGATACACTGCCCGTTAAAGTGTTGTTTTAGGTTAAGTTGGCAAAATATATATGTAAAACTTGATAACTAAAAAAACAACCTACACGACGACACATAAGGTTTTTGGCGCCGTTACCGAGGAGTGAATTTGTTTAATCTTTATTTTTATTTAATATTTTGGTTTTAACCTTAGATTAATTTAACCTTAGATTAACTTAACCCCTAGGATTAGTATAAATTAGATTAGTTTAGTTTTTGTGATTTCTTCCTTATTTGTTTTTTCCGTATTTGTTTATGTTTTTGTATTGCTATTTCAGTCAGGTTGATGATGGACGATCCAAACATCACTATGGAAGAATGCATCAAACTTCAAGTTGAAAAAGCTCAAAGGCGTGGTCGGACGTTTAATTGGGAAACTGCTACATACGGTAAAATTTATTGTAATGATGTTGATTTTTTCATAGATTTTGAAGCGGATTTCCCAGCTATCGTCTACAATGATGCATTGACATCAAATGAGAATGTTTCACCCGAACCAACTATAAGTATTTATGATGCAATTAAAACTAATTTTGATTTTAGTATATCATTTTCTGATTCTGACGACGAAGATTATACTTTTATATGCGATAAGAATTCGTTTTCTTATAAATTAATTCATGTCGATAATTTAAAACCAGAACCGGTAATGACCACGTTGAAATCAATACTGAATTGTGTTCGGAAAACATTGATATCAAACCAATGGATAGTGTTGTTTGCATAAGCAATGACACGACTCATATTGTGTTGATCCCACTTGAATGGATCTTAAATTCCTTAGCTTATGTAAGGCTAAGTTGTATTGAATAAATTTAAAACAACTAAGATAGAAACTTTGATTGTAAATATCAAAGACTATGCGGAATCTAGTCAATGATACTAAGAAGAATTTCAATGAAACAGTAATGAACAAGATTAATAACAAAACAGTTTACCAAACTTTCAGCCTCAATATAATATGAACACTCTTAATAGTGTTAGGGTTACAAAACCTTGAAGCTATGAAAAACTATATGAACTTTGATACGATTTGATACATTGAATTGTGTACAAGTAGTAGTAACTACTTATAATATTTTCTTTATTTTCCACCAGCAGTACTAACTTTACTCTAGCAGAACTAATTTTACTCTAGCAGTACTAACATATACTATCAGTTCCAAGTTACAGTAGCAGTACTAAGTTTATACTGGCAGTACTAACTACTTAGCATATTTGTTACAATCTTTATGCTAGCAGTAGTAACATAAACCTTTCTTCTTGAGCAGCACTAACTTTGATAAGAGCAACAGTAATTCCAAACAGCCTTATGAAGCTTTTAATCCTAATAATCCTCCCTTAAACTTGATATTTATCTTTAAAATCATCAAGTTTCTTCATTAAAAGTCTTTACCATCACCAGGAGGATGCTTTCAAATACTTCATTGATTCTTGAGTTGCTTAGTCATGAGCTTAAGAAGTTGATAGCACATTTCATTCCAATGATCAGCTTGAAGCTTCTTATTGAGCATTTCTGTGATTGTATCTTTTGTAAGGGGATATCTTTTCTCTACCAACATAAAGAGATGCATAGTTGAAAACCTCACAAAGTGTACTCCGCATGAATCAAATAGTTTCCAAACTGTCACTTTGTTTCCTTGTATGTACCTGATCCGTCTCCGAACACACTCTATATAATATAATATATAAGTATATAAGGATTAGACAATTATAGTATAGTAAGTATTTTCCGTCGGATTTAAGAAACAAACTTTTAACCAAAGTTGTCTCAAAAACCTCCCGGGTCGTTTTCCCTCGACGAAGCGTGAATTGAAAATCGGTTAAGTCCGTGATCGCGCGTTTTGAATGGTTTTAAAGATTTTTGATTTGGGTTTTCTAAATCCTACTAAATATAAATGACAAGTAGATAAATGCACGAAAACAAGTAAACAAGAAATGAAAATTAAACACGTAAGCATTAAAACGTAAACGGGAATTAAAGAAACGCGACAATTAAAACCTAAATTAAACCTAAAAATGATTTTTTAAACTTTTCCTAATCCTAATTACTAACTTGTAAGAAAAAGCTAAGGAAATCCTAAACCGAGGGTGCGTAAAGTAAAAAATGAAGAAAACGAGAACGGGAATCAAATCTCGTTCTTTAAAAAGTGAAATTATAAATTTTTAACCCTACGAGAGTAAATTTAAATCCTAAGCCTAAAATATGATAAAAGAAAATTTTATAAAAAAGAATTTAATTTTTTTGATTATTTTTCTATTTTTTATGAATTTTTAAAGTTTTTAACAAAAATAAATGATTAAAAATACCAAACTTTGAATTAAAAATTTAAGAAAATTACTAAAAATAGCTGATTATGAGTAGAATGCAGGAAAAATAAAAAATCCTAAAATGCTAAACTCAATAAGCCGAGAAAAAGCAGAAAAGCACACGAAGTGCTTATTTATAAAAGAAACTCAAAAAGGTGTTAAAAGAATTAAAAGTGCACCTTAGGACGTAAAAGTCCCAAGGGCGCAGTGGTGAGTGTGTGTGGTGTTGAGTGTTATAAAAGGTTGAGGAGGGTTGAGGTCAGGGGTTCGAGCCTTGCTCACCCCTAACTTCCCCACTTCCCTTTTTTTATTTTTGCAAAAACTCTAAAAAGCAAAATTATAAAACAGCTTATAATAAGCTACTTTTGTGAAAACAACTTTTTTGAAAGTCAAAAATAAGCTGGAAAACATCTTGTAAAATAAGCAGATATGACTTATACTATTTTTAGCATTTAGCTCGAACTAATAAAACTAGACAACTATAATAAGCTCTAATTTAACAAAATAAGCTATATTTTCCTACAACTAACCTAATAAGCTAATTTAAAACTAAAATTAAGCAAGAACTGATAAGCCATATGTTAGAAATCCTAAAATGACTTATGCTAAAAAACTCTTTTCAAAACAGATAAATCACCAACTTTGAGCTTATTTTTAAGCTCTCAAACAGAACCTTATGGCTTTTTGGCTTATACCAACTTAAAGACTGGCCTATATGCTACTTAAAACTTATTTTAAAAACTATTTTGAAAATCAAATGCTTAAAGAAAATGCTTAATTAAAAAGCTGCTTATGCAGTTTTACCTTATTTTTGGTTTTTAAATGAAAAGACAAAGAGCTAAATTGCAGATCAAAAACAGATATTCAAATAAGCTTTTTAAACTAAAATAAGCCATAATATAACTAAATTGTCATAAAATCTACTTATGCTCCAAATTTTAAAAGCTAATAACTACTGTAACTATCTGAATTAGCAGCTTGAAAATGGCTATAAGCCTGTTTTTGTTGCTGATGCGGTTTGCACAAAATAACCAAATCTCAAATCCAACAAGTGCAGGCCTAACAAACTTACTTCTACACTAATTAAACACTAAAGCAATAACAAATTTACTAAAATTAACAGCTAGAAACAATCAAACCCAATGAGCTTAATGATCTGAGCTTAGGGCCACAGATTCAAACAACCTACACATAAGCTATCTATAAACTAATTTAACCTAAGAAGAACTTCAAAACCTAATCTTATAAGCTTAAATTTGAGATTTAAACTCAATTTAAAAGGCCAAATGGCTAAGGGCAGTACTAACTTATGTTAATACTGCCTAAACCAAACACCCTTTTAAAATGTGAAATCTTATTTTTAGCTTATAAAATTAAGAGATCAGTTTTGAAACTCAAATACCAGATTATAACAAGCTTATAACAACCCTAATTAACAAATTTAATCTACTGAATAGGCAGAATTTATAAGCTAACTACTTATGCTACTATTCTTAGTTTTTTTAACTGTTTTATACTAAAAGCTGATAAAATGATATTTAAACTAAGTAATTAACTAAATAAGCACAGGTAAACATTGATAAGCACAAATAAGCTATTCTACACATAATAAGCAGACAATAAGCAGTATTAAGCTACAATGCAGTTTTAAAGCTATAAAATATAAAAAAAAACTTACAATAGCCTCTGCTTAAACAAGGATTTTCAATGCTCTTATGAACTAATCAACAAGCTTCAGCTTATCCTAGGATAAGCTGGTGTGGTCATGGAAGCCCTTCCATTACTGGCTTCCCTTCCATTTCAAGCTGAGGTAAATTTGGAGAGGTAATAAAGCATTAACAAAGCTCAGTTAATCTTTTAAAAGCTTAACTGAGAATAATAATCTGAAGTAGTAAGAGTAGCTTATGGGAGCTTATAGAGAGCTTATGATGTATTTGAACATATTTGCATTAAGGAAGAGTTTGAATTAAAACATGAAATTAAATGAAACTGAATTTTATTGAAAACTTAAAGGATTACAATACTTGAAAAGGTAAATTACATGGAATTTAAAGAACATAAGCTAAAAACATACAAGCTAAAAGTTAAATCTAATCTAAGCTACTCCTACTCCTAGTTGGATTCCACTATGTGATGAAGGCTTCCTTTTATAGGGGCAAATGGATGCTTCTAGTCTCTGGACGCTCCTCAGCTTTTGATCTTAACCTTTAATCCATAACCATCTTTCAATTACTTTGATCTCAGCCATCTATTGCCTTCCACGTATTTGTAGCCAATCAAATGTCTTGAGATTGCCAGCATGGCTCCCCAAGTTGTCAGAATCTTATCAGCTTTTCCTTCTAGAAGGGTTAATTGTTCTTAAAGCGGGTTAAATGGGTGCAGGGTAAATTGGGGGAAGTAGGTGAACAGTAAAACGAGTTTTCCCGCGCCGTTTTCTTTTTATATCTTTTGTTTGACTATTTGACCCGGCATAAAAATGTTTGTCCTGGGCTTTATAAAAGGATTTGGGCCGGTTAAATGGTTTTTGGTTTATAAATAACATAACGACCGTTAGTCCTTTGGTATAAAAGGACTAACGGTGTTATGCATTTAGGGACTTTTGATGAAATGGGTTTAACATTAAGGGCTGTTTTAGAGTTTTAAGGGTTTTTGACTTTTGTGGTTGACCAAGGTTTGACCATTGTTGACTTTTTGTTGACCTTTTGCTAGAAAACTTTCGGCTCTTGTGCATTCTTTTCGTTCCCGTGTCCGTTTTTGGCTCTTTTCTTATGATATTTGCAATATCCGCACCTACACATTTACAAAAGACAAAATACACATATACAAGTATTTTTATGCATGTTTTCATCTTTTTAGGGTTTGTTTTGATGTAAAATGGATATGTGATTTCTCACATATCAATACCTCTACATTAGATCTTCTATATGATGTTCAAACATTGTCTTCAGATCACCCCATAGCACTCTCTCATAGCCCTCTTCTGGTCTTGTATACCCATGCCTAGCTTTAACTATTTTCCACAGAGTTTCCAAATATTCTCTGTCAAATTTTTTAAGCATATGAATAATGGCTGAGTACCTCTTTAAACTTCCATCAGCTCTTATAATTTGATAAATGTTAATCTTTCCTTCTTTAATGATCTTATAATCAACAATGCTTGGAGGTTTAGTAGATAAAGGAATAGCATCAATTGCTACACCTTCTTCATCAGAAACAACTTCCATAAACTCTTTCATCTTAGCTTCTTTTTGGTTATCATCTATCTTTTGCTTCTTAGCCTTTTCTTGTTCTAGCTCATCACCTGCTGTTAGGAATTTTGTATAACAGACTTAATTATGTTAGTATTGTAGTTAGTTCTGCTAGTATCATAGTTAGTACTGGTAGAAGGTTAGTCAACAAAGGTGTTCACCCTTTTCATTGCTTTTTCAAACAATTCTTGAATGTTTGCAAAAGACTTGTTCTTTAAATCTTTGGGCTTCTATCCTTCCATGTTCTTCAGATAGGTACACATTCTACTCCTTTGTTGAGCTTTAGTTGGTGGTCTATTCCTCTTTTGCTCTACTCTCTTAGGTATAAATAATTTCCTCCTTTTCTCCAAGAGTTGCTGAAACAGTTTTGACTTCTCTTTAATAGTCAACTCTTCTTGTTCCTTTTGTTGCAGCCTTTGAGCCAACTCATAATCTGTCTTAACCTTTCCCCCAATACCCCCCTTATCCTAAATATCATTCCATTGTGTAACTAAGGCAGCATTGGCTTCTTCTTTTCTCTTGCAATCCTTGCTTCCTCATCAAATTGAGCTTGTAGCTTTATAGCTTCTTGTTCATCCAAGAGGACTTGATCTTTCTTTTTCAAAGGCTTCTCAGGTTCTATCATCTTTGCTTTACCCTTATCCTTTGAACCTTGACCCTTAACCTATGATGGTTGTTGAGAAGAAATTGTTGGAGTTGATTCACTTGGCTCTTGCATAACAATCCCTTTTGTTTTGGGTTTTGCACTCTTTATCTCTATAAGTGTTTGAGCCAAAGTCATTTCAACTTCATCAGCAACAGTTGTTGTAGCAGTTGTTGTTGTAGTGGTAGCAGCATTAACTACAAGCTCTTCAGTTTCTACAAACACCTCATCACCATGAAGATCATGCACTCCAAACATATCAGGATCAGTATCAAAATGAGTACTATCCAAGGTGATGTCTTCATCAGCATCAATATCAAGAATTTTCCTCCCCTATTTGGATGCATCCTCCTGATCACCCAAACTAGCTTCATCATCTGAGGAAATAACTTTAGCACTTAGACCAACCTTGTACAATCTTCTAAGCTTGTGAGTTCTTGACCTTTGCTTCTTCTCAAGCTTTTTCACCCTCCTTTTTAAGCTTTCAATCTCCAATGCCTGAGTGGTCTTTGAAGTCTCCAAATCAAGAACCTTCTTTTATAAGGTGTTTCAAAGTTCCATCAATTCATTGAGTTTCAGACTATCCTCACCACTGAGTAGTGGATCATTGGAATGTATAGGTACATTTTCCTCATTGGCAGCCTCATCTGCTATAAGCTCTGTAGGACCACTGAATTGAGGAATCTTAGTGTCTTTTCTCTTTGGCTTCCTTGGTTTTTGTTTCTTCTAGGGTTGAGATGTTGATGGTTGAGTAATAGTGGGTGTGTGATGGGGATTAGTAGGATTAGCTGAACCTTCACCCATTTCTTCCTGAGCTTGAACCATCATTGTTTGAAATAAGTGATGGATTTTCAGAAATAAACTTTTACTTCCCTCCTTAATGTTAGCTAAAATTTCTTTGTTGGAGAAGGGGTACATAAATCCTTTTATGATGTGACATATCCCCAACTTGTTGATTAACAAATACTTGCACAAACCTTGGATACATCCAGAATTTTACCATACTATCCACATTCTTCACCATATTATTAATGATATACTTAGAAAAGTTGAATTTTTGGTTTGTAGCTAAGCAGATAATTGCAGAGGCCATAGTGCTACTAAATTCATTCCATGCAGTAGTCTTAGAACTTAGGCATTTCAAAATTGTATGAATTAAAAACTTCCATTGAGGAGAAAAGAATGCCTTGTAAAATGTAAGTTTCTGTGTAAGTTTTTCATACCCCATTCTTGTCAGTTCATCAAAAATGGTAGCAGTGGGTAGACATTCAGTACCTTCAACATCTTCTAGGTGAGGATCTCTTCTTACACTCGTCTTAGTGATGATCACATTATTGTTTATCCACTATGGCTATGCAACTGGACTTCTCATGAAACAGTTTTTCACTTTTGCGGTAGCCCAAAATTGCTCAATGCACGAAGTATATATAGTGGGATTGATCGTTAAAGCATACTTGATAGTGTGTGCATTCAGAAAATCCTCTATTTGTTTTAAATCCAGCACTTCATTGGGTTTCTCCAAAATTATGAACCATATTATGAGTCTTAGCAAACTCAGAGCAGCCATTGTGTTGAGTTTTGATGATAATGATGAAATTGAGTTAGGGTTTATGATTAGAGAGTATATGAAAGATTAAATCAATGAATGAGTGATTTGAAACCTTAATGAAGTATTTATGAAAATACCCTCAAACAACATTTAAACATTCACCAGCAGTTGTAAGTTTATGCCTAGCAGCATTAACTTTCAACAGTAGTAGTAACCCACCAGTAAGTTTAGCCTAGCAGCATTAAGTTTCCCCAGCAGCAGTAAGTTTATGCCTAGCAGCATTAACCTATAACCAGCAGTAGTAAGTTATGCATAGCAGCATTAACTTATACCAACAGTATTAAGTTTATGCCTAACAACATTAATGTTGAATCTCCAGCATGAACTCCAATTCCATTCTAATCAGCTTTTCCATCATCAAATTAACATTTTAGCTTACAAAATCTCTCTGTCTGTTTTTGGTTTCTCTTATTCTTTTTACTCACAATTTTTTCTTCTGTCTGTTTTTGATTTCTTCTTAAATTCTTTTAGCTCGTAATTCTTTCATGTCTGTTTTTGATTTCTATCATTTCTTTTTACTCACAAATTTCTCTGTTTGTTTTTATTTTCACACATCTCTCTTTATATTTTTAAGCTCACTATATCTCTCAATTCTTTTTGCTCACCAATTCACTCTATCTGTTTTTATTTTCACGCATCTCTCTTTCTATTTTTCATCTCACTATATCTCTTAATTCTTTTTGCTCACAATATTAGTTATACCAGCAGTAGTAAGTATAACTAACAGTATTAACTCAACAGTATTAAGTATAACTAGCAGCACTAATTATACTTAACAGCAGAAACTTTTAAGTTACAAGTACTTACTCTAATTTCATATTTTTTATCCTTAGCAGCTTTTTATTTCATTCAAAATCCTTCCATTTAACATGATGTATAATAGATTATGCATTCCAATACTTGCAATTAGATTATTGAAAATCTGCTAAAATCATAATGCTTTTTGTTGAAGCTAATCTACAACATTCTAATCTTTATGAATCTTGATCATATGAATAAGCTTTTCTCTTCATATAGAATATCACTGATAAAATGATGCCTAATCTCCAATGTGCTTTGTCTTTTGTGGTAAATAGTTCTTCACTATGATGATAGGACTCTCATTATCCAATATGATAAACTTAGTTGCATAAAAGTTTTAGCCATAATCTAGCAATTGGATTGTGGTCCAAAGCTCCTGTCCACGTATTTTGGAAGCGGCTATATATCAGCTTCTAGTTGTAGATTTAGTCAACCACAGTCTGCTTTTATGCATTGCATGAAATTCAACCTACACCCTAGGACTTGACACAACTTCCTGTTGTGGACTTCCTAGGATTTAACACCCTAGACACACTTGACACACACTTTTTTTGTGTTTTACATCGTGACACATAGAAAATAACATGACCTATATCTCTTTTATATACTAGAGTATTTGTTTACCAAAGGATTCGTATTAGATAACAAACTAATCTTACATAATTTTTTACAATTATCTTCTAGGAAATCTTCTGTAATCTTCTAATAACAACCCAGAATTTTTATCAAATGCAAAATCAACCAATTTAACTATGATCACAATTGTACGGGGAAATTTTTCACTTTATTACATTACTTACATTACCAATATCTCAATATGCAATGTAACTTGCATAACTAAAGTAGTACGGAGCTACACAAGCTACCATATGCCATCTATATCTATTTAAATGTCAAGCAAACATCATAACATGTCAAGTCAATATCATCATATCATTTTTAAAGTACATTACTCATATAATGTACCATTCACAACATTATATCAACGGCTTTAATAACGTGATCGTATACCTCTAACCCTAATACCATGAAAGGTTAATATCTAAGTGAATGTCAAGCTACTAATAGCTATTATACATCATCTAAATAAGGTTTATAAGTCCTTTAAAGCATATTGTACAAGTCATTAATGCAGACATCCAAAATGCCGTTTTACTCCGTTTTCCCAAGATATTGTATATCATCAAGTATAAGTTTACAGCAAGTATATACTTCATTTACATTCATATTCATCTCATTTAATATCATGAAGTGAAACTAGAAAACCTAACCCGAGCAAAATCTAAACCATGACCCGTTTCTCGATATTTATCCATTTTTAACTTGAACCAACACTCAAATAAGTTGTAATAACTTAATCTACAACATTATCAATCATATTATATCATCATTTCATCATTTCATCTCAATTATACATGAAATAAATCCAAGAAACCCTAAACCCTGCCCTAATTTGATCTTTGTACTGGTTTACTCGCTTTTCACCATTTTAACCCGATCCAATATAATCTTGCTAATAATCCTTTAAAACAAGTCTTGTGATCATATATTGTATTTTAGATCACAAGTATAACTTGAAATGGAAGCTTAAAAAACCTATTCGTGCCCTTTGATACCTCCGTGGCACTTTTTGCTAGTTTTTGACCATTTTAAGACTTAAACATTGCATGTGCACCTCAATGATGCACCACCTTCTTGTCTAAGCAGTTTCCAAGCACTCTTTTGAATTCTATTGCCACAAATTAAGCTTGTCACCTCCTTGTGGCCTAATTTCTACCCACGACTGAAAACACTCCCACATTACCTTTTTATAATCTTGCCAACACCTCCATAGCTTCCAAATCAGACCATAGCATCTCATAGTCGCCCCCACCTGTCCTTCACTTGCTCACAAAGTTTCTTGGCCTCTAAGGGTTGCTAACCCTATATAAAGGGGGCAAACTCCACCATTTGAACTCATCTCCCACTTCCTCCTCTATAACCCATCATAGCAGTAATCATTTGCTCAAATAAGATCCTAATAGGTCCTAATAAGTCTCAATAACAGAATTGAAGCAAAAGAAACTAAGAAAAGAAGCCCCGGAGTTGTTATTCTAGGCGTACAAAGCTAAAAGTCCCGATTTTGACCCGTTTCCAAGCTATAAGCTCAAAACCAGGTTCTATGATTACTTTACATGCTCCTTCATCTTATTCATGTTCTCTATAATCATACATTAAACTCGTGTTTAAAGTTTTATAACTCTATTCATGACTATTTTCCATTTTGATCCAAAACCGTACACCCGAAACCCTAATTTCATGTATTTCTTGAATCTATGAGCTAATATGATAAAATGTTGTTATAATCTATCCTAACATGCTTAACTAATGTTATTATAACCACTTTATTGATTATGGAAGGAATTTGAATTAAAAACCTACACGTTTTCATTATAAAACCCTAATTCGACCCGTTTTGCTTCCTAGCTTAACGAAATCTTTTTTAAACTTTCGTTAAGTTGTACAAACTTCATATTTGGTTATATAATAAGCTATAACATGCCAAATGTCTTTTGGATGTTACATGAGCTGAATGAAAATTCGGGACTTGTTTTCGTAAATTTATCCATGCAAGGGGTATATATAGTAACTTTCTAAAACTTATTAACTAAATGGATTAAAAATATCGTTTTACCAAAGTTATTAACTAGAGGGGTCTATTTTGTCCACTTTCAAAGTATAAGGTTTCCTTTGGAACAATCTTTTAAACTGAAGGACCAAACTTGTAATGTGCAAACTCAAAGGGTATATTTTGCCTTTTTTCATTCTTCAAGGGTCTAGAATGTAACATTTTGAAAAAGTTAAACTATGTATTCAAAACCTTACAAGACATAACTTTAATTAACGCTTGTCGTGCTTATCATTTCCAGATATTGATCAAAACGCTTAAAACCGATTATATCGTATCACAATACTAGGGAGCTTCATATTAAGGGGTTTCATCTTGGTATTAAGTTCTGACTGATTTGTTGGTTTTTGTTTAAAGTGCCTAGGTCCTCAAAACGTTTACTGAATGACTTCTGTATTTTGTTGGCCCGAACGGTGATACAATAATTGCAAACTCTTTCCAAATCAAACTCATAACTATTTTAAACTTTAGAACCAAAGTTCATAGAGTATAATCTTCCTAAGATTGGACATTATTTACTCAGGTGGCGTGATGTAGCTGGTTACTATCATTTTGTATATCATCCTTCCATATTAAGGATTGTGATTAAAGGTCGTCAGCTTTCATTTTGAATAATTATTACAATACCTATCATGTGAAGTCAAAACCTCGCTTTACTTATTTTACCTGTTTCATAACACGCGAGGGGGATACATGTTGTTTACAAACACTTTTTACATACTCCATTTATCTATACTATTATTGGGGGGATTTTTACTTTTCAAGATTAGTGAGTTCATAGCCTTACTTTTTAATCTCTTTAATGTTTCATAAACCCGTGAGGGGGATACATGCTATAAATTATGAATACAAGTGTTTTCTAGACTATATGCTAACCTGATATACCATTACAATTAATGTTATGGTACTTAGGCAAAAGTCCCTCCATTATATGGACCTTTATACACTTCGGGTGAACGCGAGTATTGTGGATAGATCTATCGGGATTGACGAATCCTATTTGTGTTAGCCGGATAGGTAACCAAACACACTATATTTAAATTTCATAGGTATATGGCAAATACCTACACCGGGGGCCATTATCATTATATAAATCATTATTGATATATACACAAGTCAGTTTGTGTGCCATGAGCTTAGATGAGACAATAACGTAATTATACCATAACATTATACATGCAATACCATTTCCCATGATAATTGTATTCGTTACAATTATTACAAATAACGGGTGTATAACAACGTAACCCAATACCACACTATAACGCATTACTATGACACTGCTTTTATAACAATTACTTATGATGACTTGTATTCAACTATTACATTTCAAACCTATGAATTTCACTCAACCATTGTGTTGACTTTTTAGCATGTTTATCTCAGGTAATTGAGCAACTTATGGCACGGAGTGGCATGGACTTGAAGATGGCTAAAACTTGTTATCATTCACATTATATGTAACTAGATTTTGGGACCTGCCTTTGTAAAACTCTGATTTTAATGAATGATAACGTATCTTTTAAAAACGTCTCTTTTGAGTCGTTTTCTATGATTGTGACTGTTGTACTATGAAGTAATACCCCAGATTAGCTTCCGCTGTTATATGTAAAAAATAGGGGTGTTTACATTCTTCCATCTTTTGAAAAAAATAAAAAATAAAAGGGGGTGGGGGAATTCTCTTTGTCTTTAAGTTCTTTCATCTTTCATATGGTTGTCTTTATCAACTCACAAATATAATTCCCAACATTTCCCTAGTTTGATAATGACAAACACCAAAATAAGCACGGAACTTCTTTGAAGCTAAATATATATATGAAAGAATAAGGATCTATGCAATTCACCAAGGATTTGTAAGTTGCCACATCTTCTTTGTAAATCTTCTTACCTTTTTTTATTTCTATCCATAATCTAATAAGGGGACTAAAGTATGCAACTTTGGTTTTGAAAAACCCAAAATACACTCCTAATCCAGCCTTCTCATTCAACTCAAATACCTCCAGGACGCGCCTTAAAGATAATGAACTTGCGTATGAAATTAAACTAGCGTAGTAATAATAATAGCAGTAGTACAAACCCTTCACTCGTGATTGTAAGCATATAAATGGTTAAATATTTTAACATTAAGCTTCCCTGAAACCCATATTGTTAACCATTTTGAATGTTAGGGCTACTATGTAATGATTTACTGATGACTAAATTCAGTATTACACAATTGACGTTGAAGTAATATACCCAAACTTGTGTCTTATTCTTGTACTATACATGTGACATCAAAACTTTATAAATAAATCTATGAAATATATGTTAGATCGCAACCTCTGACAAGTTTCCTAATCTTTATGAAGACGCTGAGTACTAAGTGATAGCAAATGTGAGCTTTGAGCACCATAAGAAAAATCACACACCTTTGCTAGTTTTTTGACAAGTCTTTGTCACACCGTTGTAAGCACGAACAAGTTATCTTTAAACATTGTAAGCCGTTTAAGTTATGATAAGAAACAAGCATCCAAATAATTCACTTCATATTCAATAAGTGATAACAAACGTCTTCGTATAATCAGTAAACAAGAAATCAAAAACGGCCTTTTAAATTTGTTTCACTAACTCGATATCATGAATAACAATGTTAATAAATATATCACAGCGTATTAATAACCACAAAATCAAGTTATTCTAACAAGGTTTATCATTATTTCACTATGATTACATGACTTACTACAAAACCCCAATTCTACCCTTGAGCAAATGGTAGAAACGTGTTTCAAAACTATAACACAGAATCAAAGATCCTTGTGGCTAAATAACACAAATCTAGGCGTCAACTAGAGGACTTGACGCCTAACATACACACCCACCAATACTTTTCTGCGTTTTTCATCTTGACACAAAAAAAATAACACGGCCTATATCTCTTTTTTTTTTTTTTTAGATACTTAGAGATATTAGGTGTAAAAGGATATAAGTATTAGGAAACAACTAAATTTCCTAATTTTTACAATTATCTTCTAGGAAATCTTCTGTAATCTTCTGATCTTTTGAAGGAATTCCTCCATTTGTCTATTAAGTCCTTCATCTTTTATCTGTTTTGTCTTAGTCAATCAAATATTTTTCCATACATCAGGATGTCGGATCTTCAAATCTTGGTGGTTGACAAACATAGACTTCCTCTTCAATCTTACCATAAAGAAAAGCACTCTTGACATCCATCTGGTACACCACAAAGTCTTTAAATGAGGCACATGCTAAGAATAACCTGATTGCTTCAATTCTGGCAACAGGGGCAAAGACCTCATCATAGTTACTCCTTTCTTCTTGTATGTACCTTAAGCAAACACAACATTGCTTTGGTTCTTTATCGCATTCTTCTTTCATCCGTCTTGTTTCCTGTACACCCATTTAGTACCAATGGCCCTTTTGCCATTAGGTAAATCCATCAAGGTCCAAACCTGTTGTAACTTGAACTGCAGAAGCTCCTCTTGCATAGCTTCTATCCAGCTTGGATCTTTTAATGCTTGGATTACCTTCTTGGGCTCTTCTTGTGATAAGAAACATGCAAACAGGCAATTTTGAAAGTCTTTATGATTGGTCCTCTGCTGCACTGAACTAAACATAGCATGTTCAGTCATATTCTTTATCATTCTTCTTGTTTGAGGTGCTGAATTCAAATCTCTAATAATTTGTTCAATTGGATGATCTTTGTGAATTCTTGTAGTTGGAATAGGACTGACAGGCATAAATGCATCTAAATTGTTCATGTCAGCCTCTGCACCAACATCTTCATCATCATCTGAATAAACAATATCTTCCAATTCAGGCATATTTGGATCATCAGCACATCCATAGACTATATTTTCATCAACAACATTATCCTCTATGCCAGCAGCATTAACAGTTGGACTAACAGTATTAATAGTGTTAGTGCTGTTGACATTTGCATCCTTCTCTTGATTAACTCTTGGCTCCTCTGTACTTGGAACCTCACTATCTTCATTCCCTGGATCTTCAGCATCCTTCTTTTCCTCCTCCCCTGATGGTTTGAATCCAGCATCAGGAGAATCCTTTAAACTTTGAGAGAATAGTGGATCAGCAGGCCACACTGGTAGCAGTATGTAATCTTTGCCAGGTACTGTCTCCATTCTAGCTTTACCTGCATCATCACATGCTTTTGTACCTGCACTACCATTAGATTGATTCCCTGCAACAACTGGCTTATAGTTCATAGACTTTGTTAGTGCATCTATATCAAAAAGCCAATTTGGTCCACTTCCTGCAATATTAGGTGTATTCTCACTAAATTGAACATGCAGGTTCTCTTCTACTATCCTAGTTGTCACACTCCGCCTAGGCAGAAACACGAGGTGTAACATCATGGATATCATCACAACACAATGGTGTCAACAATAGAGAGAACTAAATGAAATAGATAAACAAATGAGACACGATGTGGTCATGACTATAATCAACACAAGATAAAGGGAGTTCTTGCTCATTAAGAGTACCTAAGTCTTACCACAAGTAAAACATATATTCCAAAGTCTAAACATTCATTAATCAATCACATGAGCCAAACTGTTCAAAAAAACATAAATAAAATCTCTAGGAGAATGACTCCGGGGGGCGGGGCTGGGGGGGTATGCAAAACCTCGGTCTCACTAGCCCCTCATTCCCTAACAATCAACATCGTCAACATGATTACCTGAAAATGATGCTTAAAAACGTCTATATAAAGTTGGTGAGAGTAATAGGTTTTACAGACTCGAATAATCGAATCCATTTGCAAATTTACTATGATAATAAGAAAACATTGAGGACAATAGATGAACTATTCATATAAAGGCTAACATGCAAATACAATCAATCAACAACTGATGTTGGCAATGATACAAGAACGTCTCATATCGTACATGGTCCTGTGGTTACCTCCTTATCCGAGGATACGGATATCTCAAAGTAACCTTCCTGCATGCTGAGGCCACAGTACCATCACTAAACAGGCCATGGATACCGTATGTGATCCCCCCTGACTTAGTCACAATCTCAAATATCACTTCAACAAACATGTAGCACACAACATTACAATAGTAGTATAGTCCATGCATCTTTGACAACACATTATCACAGTAATCAAAACATTTCCAAACACTTTGCATCATTTCCACCCCAATAAATCATAAGAAAAGAGGGGCTATGAAACTCACCTGAATGCTCAAACGCAGCTAGATATATAAGCTATGCAAAAAGAGGGGAAGCATAGCAGTTATAACATTAAACACTTAAGCCCTAAATGCATCTACATGAAAGACAACTAGGTTATAGTCTAGGCTCAACCACATACTTCTCTATAATCAAAGGCTCTGATACCAATCTGTCACACCCTGCCAAGGCGGAAACGCGAGGCGCGACGAGAAAGGGATTCATCACAACACATTGGAGTCTATATAGAGAAACTAAATCATGCATAAAATACATGGTATAGACACGCAATGTCATGAAAATACCCCAAACACATCATCAAAATCCATAAGGCGTCTGACATTGAAATGAAGGCAGTTCATGCCAACGTCATGACATGCAAACATTCATACTTCGTAACAAAAGCAAAACAAATAACATTCATCATCCAAAACAAATAACGAAATCTAGATAACTAAACTTCGCCAGCTGCCTACGGTCCATCTAGCCACTTTTCCTAAATTTAATCTCATCCTGCTGAATACCTGAAAATGATGCTTATACGTCAACACAATGGTTGGTGAGAAACATAGGTTTTCAGACACACATATTCAATCCGTTCCGAAAACAATTTATCCAATTACTGTGATTATAAAACAATACTTTTGCATGACAATTATGCTAACTAACATACAAGCTAACATGCAATTCAATCAAATCAATCAAACCAACAATTAAAATACTGGGTAGGCGTACCCATCCAATCCCTCAAACACCAAGCAAACGACCCATATCGTTCTTGGATCATACCAAATCTCTTTCCCTCTAGCTCAGGCCATGGATACCCGCAAGTAACCCTCCTGACTAGGCCACACATCAATATCACATCACATAACATGTAGCACATAACGCATATCAGTCACATAATAGTCCATGCATTTACACTAACACATAATCACATGAATTCAAAACATACTTTAACACTTACATCATTTCCATCCTAAGTTTAAAATGCAATAAAAAGTGGGACTATGTAACTCACCTGAATGCTTAAAACGCAACGTCCAATTCCTATCACGCAACTAAACCTTGATTCTTGAATCACTAAATCACCAACTTATTCTTGATTAAAAAAATCTTTTTTTTACCTTCTTGCTTGAGGGTTTGGCTGATCAAAGGGAAAAGGGAGAGAAAAAGTGATTTAGGGTTTTATTGGTTTTGTATTTTTACATAATGAATCCTAATGATATTCAAACTTGTTTCCTCTTTTTTTCTCTTTTTCTTTAAATTCGGCGAACAAGCAAAAAAACCTATATATATATATATTTATTATTATTATTTTATTATTTAATTACTAATTATCTTCATTACCTTAAGTTTTCATAAAAACCTAAGCTAATTTGGGAAAACCTTTTCACATAAACGCCTTACTTAACCTTCTAAAAATAACTTTTCATTTTACATTTCACTTTCTATATTTAGAAAGGCTACCTAATTCGCAAATTTTTACTCACTTTACTTATTTTCATACATAATACGTTTCCATAAACGCTTAACACAAAATAATCCAACTTTTGACGTTTCATTGCATGCGCATACGTCATTCTTTTCATTATCATATACATGTGAACAAATGGAATACTCCTCTCCAGACTTAAATGCACTAAAAATGAGTGATCATACATCCTCACATTAAACTTTATTGATAAACCTATTCAATCAACTTAACACAGATAAATTTAACATTAACATGCACGAATCACAACAAAATGAACTCTTGGCCCTTTCTATTGGTATCACTAAACTGTTTAAATCACGGTTGTTACGTATACCCTCCTTGAGGGAAATATCGTCGCTGAGATTTAATAGCAGTCTAACAAACTCGGTCTACGAAAAACTGTTGGTACTTAATCCTCATCCGTTCTTCTGTGTTCCTAGTAAAACTCACTTTTTTTAGGGCCACGTTTCGAATTCCACCTAACTTTCACAAGCGCCATATTCCTACGTTTCAACTTCCTAATTTCTCGAGCCATAATCTCTACAGGTTCCTCGACAAAATGAAGTGTCTTGTCGACCTTTATCTCATCCAATGGCACATGCAAATTAGCATCCGCCAGACACTTCTTTAGATTTGACACATGAAAGGTGTCATGCACGCTATTCAACTCTTCAGGTAACCTCAACCTATAAGCTACAAGGAACACTGACTTCAGCACAAGGATCTCAAATGGTCCTACATTTCTTATTGCTAACTACCCTCTCTTTTCCAAAACGCATTACGCCTTTCCAAGGCGACACCTTTAATAATACCTGATCACCCACCTCAAACTCTAATGATTTATGTCTCTTATCCTCATTGCTCTTTTGACGATCTCTCGCCGCTTTGAGCTTTTCCTTTATTAATACCACCTTATCTGTCATTTCTAATACTAACTCAGGTCCAATCAAACTACCTTCTCCAATCTCTGCCCATAACACAGGCGATCTACACTTCCTACCATACAAGGCCTCAAATGGGGCACACTGAATTCTCGAACGATAACTACCACCAAAATCGTACACATGCCTCTTATATCCTCCAAAGTCTGAATCATACGTTCACTTTGTCCATCCTCTTGAGGATGCTAGGCAGTACTCAAATCTAATCGCGTCTCTAACACTTTCTGGAGCGTCTGCCAAAAACCACAAGGTAAATCATCCATCTCAATCTGAGGTGATCGTCACCAGAATTCCACTCCTTGCTATTATCTCATCAATATAAATTCTTGTCAACTTCACATCTTGAAATCTTCTTGTATAGCTAGAAAATGAGCTAACTTGGGCAGTCTATCGACCATCACCCAAATCACATCATACTTACTACTTTGACCTTGGAAAATTTAGTGATAAAATCCATGGTGATTCTATCTCATTTTCACTCAAGTATCTCAGGCTGTTGCAGCAAGCCAAAAGTCATTGACATTACAACCTTCACCTTTTAAACAAATCTGACTATTGCTAACATAGGTAGCTATATCCTTTTCTATACGTGGCTACCATTACATGTCTCCAAGGTTATAGTACGTCTTATCTGCTCCCGGATGTACCAAGTACCTTGATGCATAGGCCTCATCCATTACCCTTCCCACTAATAGAACCCAAATCCAATCCATAAAGTACAAACTCTCGTCTCCTTTTCTTTCCATCTGTTGATCTAAACCATGTAGCCTTTCTACGAGTACGTTCTCTTGCTTGAACGCCTCACTTTAGGCTACCAGTATCATTCCCCTTACTCAATCTTGATTTTACTATCTCCTTTCTACTCAACGCATCACCCACTACATTCGCTTTATCGGAGTATCACACAAATCATTCTTCAAAGTCTAAAAAGCCTCTTCTTGTATTACGCTTCACTCATACTTCTGATTCCTCTCAGTTAGGGAAGTAAGGAGGTTCAACAATCTTAAAAAAAATCGCGATGAATGTCGGTAGTAACCTGTCAGTCCTAAGAATAATCATCCAATTCCTTATTGTCTCACTCGTACTCGGGTCCACGTGAATACGTTATGGTTGACCACGTGACCAAGAAAATGCACTTCTTCCAACCAAAACTCACACTTAGAAACCTTAGCATACAGCTTCTCCTTCCTCAGAGTCTCCAACACTAACTTCAAATGAACTTCATGTTTCCTACTTTATACTTTGAGCTAGGGAAAGAATGTCATCAATGAATACGATGACAAACCTACCTAAGTACGGTTTGAAAACCTGGTTCCTTAAGTCCATGAAAACTGCTGGTGTATTGGTTAACCCAAAAGGCATAATCGTAGACTCAAAATGTCCGTATCTCGTTCAAAATGTGGTCTTTGGAATGGAATCCTCATGCACTCGTAGCTGATGATAACCTGACCAAAAATCTATCTTTAAGAAAGGACACACTCCTCTTAACTGATTAAACAAGTCATCGATCCTAGGGAGCGGATAACGGTTTATAACAGTTAATTTGTTCAACTCCCTATGATCAATACACATGCGAAAAGAACCATCCTTCTTCTTCATGAATAACACAAGTGCTCCTCACGAAAAATGACTAGGTCGTATGAAACCCTTGTCTTACAACTCTTGAAGTTGCCCAGATAATTCTCGCATTTCCGAGAGTGCCAAACGATATGGAGACTTCATGACCGGCGTCGCTCCAGGAACTAAGTCTATAAAAAACTCAACTTGTCGCTGTGGTGGTAGCCCCAACAAGTCTTCTGAAAATAAATCAGTAATATCGCGTGCCCCGGGTATATCACTTATCCTAGGTTCATATACCTTAGCGTTCATTAGGTTTTTGGCGGCTCCCAGAGTACGTTCCCCATGAACTCGAAGTTATCCTCATCATCCTTCCAAATGGTAGCCTAACCACCTTCCATGGACATACTATCACAAACTTCCTCTTGGACAACCAGTCCTTACACATTCACATGAAAATAAAAAAAAAGGGGGGGGGGCCCCTTCTAAGAACTCAAACTGTATCATCGAACTCCAGGTTATGAACAATCGAATAAGATAACAAACAGATATTGTTGGGAATTATGCATTCCTGACTTAGTACCGCTAGTTATATTAGTTAGTACAGCTAGTTGTAATTAGTACTGATAGTACAAAATAGTTAGTACTGATCATGAGATATGCATGAGATATCTTATGAAAGGATATGCATGATCTTTATACGCATTTTGTAAGCCCATTGGGTTTCCTTAGTCTTTAAAAGGAACCCTAGGCATTTTTAGTAGGATATAGTTCTACAAAGATCATAGAGTTCGAATTGTAATCTAGTTTGTTTCTGTAAACCTAGGCAGATAATTCATGGTTCTAATATAAGTTCTTTTGTGAATATTTAAATATTGTTCTTCCTTTTTCTTTTTTTTTAGCATTAATTTATTAGATTCCGCATAATCAATTAGTGTTTACTAAATGTTTTCATTATTGTTGCTTTAGTATTATCTAAAGGAGCAAACAGTCTTTTGCAAGCTAAAGTTAGATATATTCAGTAAACGAGCTGCTCTAACAAGTGCGTAATCTGAGCTTGTGTGGAAATTCTGAATAGAAGAACTCAATTGTATGAGTAGAAAGTACATTCATCACCGATGATTGCACCTGCACATGAACGATCCCTTCATCATTCAGGCTAAAGTGGAGAAGTACAATATTTGGGTGCTAATGAAAAAATGCAAGACAAATACTCATCTGCTATACATACCAATATACCATATGGGATCTGTGTAATTGTACAATGGGAGATCTTGAAATAGAAAGAACGAACCCATCCCGCACCTATAGGAGATCAATTGGGTACCCTTCTTGCTTACCTAAGATGCCAAAACAAACTGGCTGCTAATCTCAGGAAGAGTAAAAAGCGGTCTTGCTTTTAGCAATACTGATGGAACTACCTCCTCAAGTTTATTCAAATGTTGCAAATGCTAAATCCTCTAGGACGGCAATAATATCGAGGTTTGGTGGTAATGTAGAATCCAAGAAGATGACCAGAAAAATGTTCTAAAACATCTAGTTTGAAAAATTTTCTACTGCATCATGAAAGCTTAGACAAAGCTTATGATAGGTTCCAAAAACTGATAAGTCAATTGGAGGTTCATAGTGATCCATTATAAAGGAAGGTTATATCTAACCAGATAGTTCTTAGGAAGTCTTCCTTCTCTCACTGGAATAAGATTGCCCTCATCTATGTGAAATTAGCAGGCATTGATGAGATTGATATTGATGACCTTTACAACAATCTTATGGTTTATGAAGGTGAGTTGAAAAGGTCTTTAGGTTATAACTCTGCTTCTCAGAATTTGGATTTTCTCTCTTCTGAGAACACTAGCAGTACTAATGAAGTTAGTACTGCCAGTGGAGATTTTGAGGTTAGTACTGGTGGTGGAATTAATAAAGTTCCATCTACTCTATGTGCTCATGATGTAGCTTACTCTTTCCTTGCACAACCAACAACCAGTCCTCAACTTTGAGAATGAGGGATTTTTTAAGCAGATGGATGGAGATTGAGTTGGAGGAATTGGGATCTTCGATGGCAGGGTGGCTATGTTGACTGTCAGAGTAAAGAAGTTCATTCAAAGGATAGGAAGGAATTTGGACTTCAAAGAAAAATGACCTGTTTCTCTTGATAAGTCAAAGATTGAGTGCTACAACTATCACTAAAAGGGCACTCTTTGCCTTAGTGAATTAGTCTCTTGAAGGAATCATGGCGAGAGAAGATCTTTTAGGACAATGGCAAGTGGAGGCATATGACAACTTTCACAATATATCTTCATCACAGGCTCTGGTTGACTAAAGATGGTTATAAGAGGATTTACATGGTGTAATGATTTTGAAGTTGAACCAATAACTATGCTCTTATTGGCAATCATCCTCTTCAAGCTACATCAATCTTTCTGACCAGTGTGTGATGGTACACCTAATGTTTAAACATGTCTTGAATCATAAAACTCTTCAAATGAACTTTGATACTGAAAGAGGAATAAACATAACAAAGCAAATCTAGTAATCCGGGGTTAGGAGATAGCCTTAGAGTCACTATGTATCTAGGATTCTTCAGACATGAAAAGGACTGAATTGGCGCTTGGGTGAGAAATTATGAATTCCAAACTATGAGCTTAAATGTAGAGAAATAAAAATTAAAAACATAAATCTTGAATTAGAGAAAGTTGTTAAGGAAAAAGATGAATTAAAAGATAAGATTGCAAAATAGGAAGAATCGACCAAGAATCTTGATGAAATACTTAACAGTCAAATGAGTGCTAGAGATAAAACTAGTTTAGGATATGGCACACAATTGAATGAATTAAGTAGAAATCATGAAACTAATAGTGAGAATAGTTTGAGTGTTTTTGATGTTAGATCTAGTGATGAAGAGTCCACACCAACTAATGATATGTCTTCTAAAGCAGATAAGTATCATGATGTTCCCCCTCCCAAAACAGGGAACTTTTTAACCCTAAGAGCTGACATATCATTGCAGGTTTAGATGAATATGTCATTAGGAATAAAATCATTGATTCACAAACAACTAAGCTTAATACTAAAACAAATGAGACTGCAGGTAAAACAAATGATGCAAATAATGAAATGCCTAAGTCATCTAGTGAGTCAGTTGTGCTAATCCTAAGATTAACAGAGATAAAGTTATCATTGAAGATTGGAACTTAGATGATGAGGAAGAAGAGTATGAAGTGCAAACAGTTAGACCCGAGACTCAAACAGTTAAGACTAAAGATGATAAAAGTGGTCAAAATTCTAAGAAACAAGGAATTAGTTTTAGGAAAGTAAAAGCTTGTTTTGTTTGTAAAAGTACTAACCATTTGATCAAAGACTGTAATATTCATGACAAAAAGAGTCAAGAGCCTAAGCTGAAAAACGTGGTTAATACTGGTCAAAGGGAGAGCAAACCAGTATGGGATAATACTAAAAGAATTAATCATCAAAACTTTTCAAAATACCCACATTTAAGTAAGACTTTTGTTCCATCAAGAGTGCTAACAAGGACAGGTTTGCATAGGCCAAGTGTTAGTACTGGTAGGCCTGTTTGTACTGTTAGGCCAAGTGTTAGTACTGCTAGGCCTGTTTGTACTGCTAGGCCAAGTGTTAGTACTGCTAGGCCTGTTTGTACTGCTAGGCCAAGTGTTAGTACTGCTAGGCATGTTTATGCTACCAGACCTATTTACCCAAGAATGAACAATGTAAGACCAAGAGGCTCATGTTCACCTATCAGATGGTTTACTAACAAAAACTAGCTTCTGTTTTTTTTTTATTTATGACACAAAAGGACTTCAACACAAGATGTTAAAACTTTTGGTGTTCAAAATATGCTAATGTTGAGAAAAGAGCTAGTAGTTATATTACTGGTTAGGGTAATAAGCTTGGATTACTAACCTTAAAGTCAAGATGGGTTTGGTGGCATAAGGGAAATTACTTGGATTCATGTTGTCCAAAAGAGGTGGATCATTCATTCTAAGAAGGTGTAAGGTTGGAGTATGTTGAACCAAAAGGATTTCCAAGTCTGTAATGTTTGGTTCCCTAAAGATACTAATTCTCTACTTTTTATGCAGGGCATCCAGAGATATTGGTTACACGCATCTTGCATGGTGAATAGGTGCGTTGCTCTAGCCATATGACTGGCAACAAAGCTTATCTTTAGACTATGAAGATTTCAATGGAGGCTTTGTGGCTTTTGGAAAGTTATCCCAAATGAGGTAAAATAACGGGTAAAGGTAAAATTAGAACTTCTAATTTATACTTTGATGATGTTTATTTTGTAGATGAACTTAAGTTTAACCTTTTCTCTGTCTTACAAATGTGTGACAAGAAAGATAGTGTCCTTTTACTGAGTCATGAATGCCTTTCTTGTCCCTAAGCTTTTAAGCTTCTTGATGAAAGTCAAGTTATACTTAGAGCTCCTAGAAAGGATGATGTGTACATCTTGGATTAAAGAATATTGTTCCTTCTGGAGGTATAACTTGTTTATATGCAAATGCAACAGCAGATTAGTCTAAATTATGGCACATGAGATTAGGTCATGTGAATTTTAAAAATATAAATAAACTTGTTAAAGGTCACCTAGTTCTAGAGGTTTACCTCAAAGTTTTTGTCAATGACCTCATTGTGTTTGCCTGGCAAGAAGGGTGTAAGCAACACAAGGCTTCCTGTAAGGCCAAGTTATGATAAGAATCACGAGAAAACTCTAGCAATGACTTTCATATGGACTTATTTGGACGTCTCTGTAGAAAAGTATTAAAAAAGAAAGGATACTGCTTGTTGCATGACTGATGATTTAAACAGATTTAGTTGGGTATTTTTCTCAGCTACTAAGGATGGGATGAAACATCTTAAAATCCTTTGTAATATTATCATAGGCTTAGAAAACCAATTGAGTCATAATGTTAAAATCATTAGATGTGATATTGGGACAGAGTTTAAGAACCATGCTATGAATGAATTCTGTACTAGACGGAATCAAAAGGGAGTTTTAGTTGTAAGCCTAGAACTCCACAGCAGAATGGTGTTGCAAAAAGGAAAAACAGGACCCTAATTGAGGCAGCTAGAACTATGTTAGCAGACTCACTTTTACCTATCCCATTTTGGGCAGAGGCAGTTAATACTGCTTGCTATGTACTGAATAGGGTATTAGTGACCAAACCTCAAAATAAGACACCTTATGAACTATTAATAGGTAAATCACCTAGTATTAGTTTTATGAGACCTTTTGGGTGCCCCTTGACTATTTTGAACACCTTAGATTCCTTGGGCAAATTTGATGGGAAATCTGATGAAGGTTATTTGCTTGGATACTCTACCTCTAGTAAAGCCTTTAGAGTATACAACAAAAGGACCAAAAGGGTAAAAGAGAATTTGCACATTAATTTTCTTGAAGATCAACCAAATGTGGCAGGAACTGGTCCTAATTGGATGTTTGATCTTGATTTTCTCACCAATTCAATGAATTATATTCCTGTTAGTGTAGAAAATCAGGTTAATGTGGATGTAGGTACACAAGATTCTTATATTGCAGGTTCATCAGGAAAAGATATAGGACCTACTCAGGAATACATATTGCTTCTACTACAACCTCATAGGACAATAATTCCAGTAAAGGATGTTGTTCAGGATGCACAAGGAAAACCTTCTAAAAATGCTTCTTCAGACAAGGATGTCCAAGATTCAGAGGATGTTGCTGATAAGGAAGAACAACATCAGATGCAAGAAAATAAGAGAGATTTGCAAGATGAACTTGAGATGATGATTACTCAAGAATTGGCTGCTAAAGCTATGGATGATGTTTCAAGACAAGCCTTTGAAGAAGAAAAGAGGAGAATTACATCTCAAAAGAAGGCAGCTCAAGCTACCAGTACTAACCTTGTGTCATCAAATCAAGAATCCCAACAATCTTCCACTATTGGATGATGGCAAAACAAACAAAGTCGTGTACGAACTTCCCCTTAAATAGAGAAGTTGAGATGTAATCATCTCCCTGAATGAAACAAACTTCCAAGCTTCCTTTGTATCATGTCACCACATATAATAAGCTGCAAATCAATAAACCTGTAATCTTCTTCCCCTTTTTGTCTTCATCTAATAGGGGTCCTTTGAAGATATGTAACTTGTAAACACTTCCCCTTAAGTGGTGCATGTAGATGGTTAAACATTTAATCAATAAGCTTCCCCTGAAACCAATATGTTTACCATCTCTTGAATCTCGAACTATGTAGGCATTATGTAGTGATCACTGATGAAGAAAATAGAGTATAACGAATTTGATGAAGAAGTAGAATCTCCCAAACTTGTATCTTATGTCTGGCACTATCCACGTGACGTCGAACTTATAAATAAATCTGTGAAATATAAGTAGACCACAACCTCTTGACAAAATCTTCATCTTCTATGAGACACATACTAAGTGATAGCAAATGTGAGCATTAAGCACCTATAAGAAAAATCACACACTTTTGCTAGATTTTGACAAGTGTTTGTCAACACCATTTAAGTACGAACAAGTTATCTTAAAAGCCAACTACAACTTTAAGATATGATAAAACACGCACATGTGAAACCCAACTACAACATCAAGTAAGCAATAATCAACTGTCTTCGTAATCACCTTTTTAATAAATCTCCAAACCGAGCCTTAAAATCAATGATGATAAACTGTTGTGAAAAACAGTTCTATCCGAGATCCAAAACCGTGAGTCACCTGATATCTGATAAAGCTAGCGGTACAAACTGAATATGTCAAATAGTACTAACGGTACAAACTCTTTCTCGGACGAGGCAATCAGCACAAAAATCTTCAACCAGTATTAAACATACTTTGACAGTACTTTCATCACTCGAACAGTACTAATATTTAATAAGCCCACGTTTAAATTCTTTTTAAGCCCAAGTACGTTATCAGCATAAACATCATGCACTAAAAATTGGTTGAACAAAAATATAACAGCAGTATGAATCTCCTTGAAGCCCAAGTTGTATTAAATCCCATCTTATCCTTACGTGAACCTTCACGTCTTTTGCCTTCAATATCACATGCCTTGTATACAATGATTCCAATAACAGTAGTAATAACAAGCATGAATCCCAATATCAATATTACTTTTAAGCTTACCAATGAAATCTGCCTTTAAAACCTTGCGAGCCCAACAACTGTTTTAACAATAAAGCCCAAATTGCTTTTCCTCTTGACATTACTATCATACACGTGAGCCCAACAAACAATAGTAATAAACATTCATTTGAATGCTTCAAGCAATAAACATGCAGCACCAATATTCCTTGTGCAAACAGTATTAGGATAAATGGTAATATAAACATAGAACAGTAGTAGTACCATGTTATATAACCCCAGCAGTATTAATACCCATGTTGAGCAATATTAAATCTATACCCAGAATAAAAGCCACTATTGATAATAACTGCCATCATATTGCGAATCTCCTCTTATCTTTGCAAGCTGCCATATCATTTACTTTATAATCGAATCTTCTTTCTTTATAGAAGATCTTTTCATTCATTAAAAAGATCTCTTTGTCTCTGAACAGCCTGTATATAACCATGTACCCATCGTGAACAAGGTCAAAATATTAAATACCAAGATATGTTTCTCAAATAACAACTTTATGATGCATATCTTTCACTCGTCCATATCTTTTCCTTTTATAACAAATCTTTTTGACTCCATCTCTTGTACGCGATTTTAAAAATTAGCAGCAACAATGATCAGAATAAGTATCATATTGAAACCCTAACCGAACCATAAATCAATACAAATCATACTAGGGTTTTTGACACCACAATACGACCAAAAGTTCATCACCAATCTACCTTGTAACCACGAAATCAATGAATCAAGATCGAGTGAGCATCAATCATCTTTACATCAACCGAATCTTTAATCATTACTTTTTCCTTTTACCGAATTAGGGTTTATATAAAACCCTTATATTACCAAATTTGATGATTCATTGAAAAAGAAAACCGAAGTCGATACAAAGAAACCCCTTAATAGTAACAATGATTTTATAATTGTATTGCATACCAATTAAGGTAGAGAGGACGATTATAAATCTTGTTATATCAATTTAAACTTCAAAAACCCTTGAAAACTTTAACTGAAAATCAATTTCTTGAAAAATTAGGGTTTTAGGGTTTCTTCAAAAACCTTGTAGATCCTAGATATCAAGAGCAACCTGCTCTGATACCACATGTTGAGATCGTCTTGCTCATCTAGGATAAGAATAACAATGATTGATAACACGCAGCGGAATAATAAAGAACATAATCAATGTTATGAACAAGGTTTTCTATTCATACGATTCCCCTATTACCCCAACTATAACTTAGGGCTACACCAACTAAATATGGTGTACTATTTGACTTTCATCAGTCGACTTGCTATCTAACTATCTAGACTCTTATTGGGAGAGCTCTAGTTTTCTATGGATGGATATCTAAAACCTGTCTATGATCTCTTTATACAGGGAGAGATCATGACTTACAAAGGAAGTAAATCAATAGATAAGGAAACTATTTAAATTACATTAAACCACATTAATATGTTTCCTAATCATTATCTTGTAGAATATTTGACCAAATCTTCATATTTCTCCACCAGCTTGTAGAGTTTTATAATGACGACTTTGATCCTTTTGTTTCATTCTTTTATTCATTTTGTCTCATCAAATCAAGAATCCCAACATTCTCTTCATCTTCTTTTGCCATCTTTATTTGGTGGTAACCCTTGTATGCATCCAGAAAGCACTTAAAGGGAAATCCGCAGAGGGATTCCACCTTCCAATCTATTTTCGGTCGCGGATAACCGTCTTTAGGGCATGCTTTGTTTAGGTCTTTAAAATCTACACACATCCTCCAGCTATCATCGTGCTTTTTTACCATTACCGGATTAGATAACCAACTGTGATAGTGGACCTCTTTCATGATACCGGCATCAACAAGTTTTTTAACTTCTTCCTGTATTACCTGGTTCCTATCTGCTACTTTACTTCTCCTCTTTTGCCTGATCGAAGGGCATCCTTCCCGTATGTTCAACCGATGTTCCGCTATATGCCTTGGGACGTCGGGCATGTCCGCGGGCTTCCAAGCGAACACATCCAGGTTACGTTGGAGTAAGTCACATAGCCTGTTCTGTCCTTCTTCTATAAGAGTAGACCCAATCATTATTGTTTGTTCTGGATAATCTGGGTTTATTACTACCTTTATTCTTTCTTCTATGGCTTGATGGGCAGCTGGAGGTTGTTCCTCTGGTCCTGAGACCGCTGCACATTCAATTGGAATGATCTTGCTGCTTCTTAGTGTGAGTACTCCTCCAGAAAATTTTAACATTCCGTGAGCTGTTGACGGAACTGCTTGTATTTTCCTGACTCTCGGTCTTTCGATGATTCTGTTGTATGGAGATGACGATCTTACTACCACAAAATTCATCCAAGCTGAGGTTGAATGTTCTTCATCTCTAATTTTAACCAGTAGTGACAATTGCCCTAATGGCCATATGATTTCGCCACTGAACCCTATTAAGGGGGCAGTGGCCTGAACCATCTAATTTTTTTATTCCCGGGCGAAGTCTGTTAAAGCAATGTTCGTATAATATTTCTAAAGTTGGCCCGCCATCCACATACATTTGGTGTATGAAATGGCCCCCAATTTCTGCTTCAATGATCATTGGTCCTTCAGTTCCTTCTTCTTCTTCTAGAGGTGAGAACGAAATTTCTGGGTCGGAGAAAAAACTTTGGGTGATTCTTTGCCTAGCTACCCTCTGCCACGGCTGCACCATCAGGATAGGATCGCCAAGGCTTTATCCTTACTGGATGTTTCCCCTTTTTTGTTTGCTTTTGGCTGATCCTTCCCACTATTTTGCTTTAGTTCTTTAATTACATGCGACGGTTTCCCATTCTTTAGCAATTATTCTATTTGCCTCTTCATGTGCATGCATTCATCAGTGTTGTGCCCCACCTCTCCATGAAATTCACAAAATTTATTGTTGTTTCTTTTTTCGACCAGGGTCGTCATTGGGGGTGGAGCTTTAAATTTTCCTTTTTCCAAGGCCAGAATTTCTTTTGTAGATTTTGAGAGAAGAGTAAACCTATCATGTCTTCACTCTAACCTTTGCTGATTTTTAAAACCTCCTTTTTTGAAATTCTGCTTATGTCTGTCCTCCTGCTGTTTCCATGGCGGAAGTGACTTCTTCCGTTCTTGGTTACCAGCTGCCACTTCCCCCCTAAGGAAGGACGTGGTAATCCTCATCATCTCATCTACTGACTTCGGGATTTTATCATGCAAACGTTTGATCAGTTCGGGGTTTGTGATTCCATGCATGAATCCTGAGATTCTTATGATTTCTGGTACCCCTTTCACATCCCTGCTTTCAACCTTGAATCTACCCACAAAATCTTTCGTACTCTCCTTCTCTCTGCTTGATATGGTAGATTTCCACAGGATCTTTGATGCACTTTTTCTGCTGACGGAAGTTTGCCAGGAAGGCCTCTTTTAAGTCATCGTAGCTATCTACGGATTCAGGGGGAGGTCATCAAACCATACCCTGGCAGATCCGGTAAGTGTGGAGTTAAACATGTGGCACCATGTTGGCATTGCCCAACGTTCCACTTTTGCTGCTGCCTGAAAGATCTTGAGGTGATCTTCTGGATCCTCGCTTCCGTCATATGTTTTAACGTGACTTGGCATGTGGGTCCTTCTTGGGAGATCAAAATAACGAATGCGGGGAGTGAACGGATTAGTTTCCTCACATACCCATGGCTGGGATAGATTGTCATCCTCAATGCTTGACCTTTGCTTTTTTGACCTTGACTTTCAGTGTCCTCCTGTGCTACCTTCGCTTTCTGACAGAGCTTTCGTCCTATGTGAGGACGCTCTTTTGTTATGATGTTTCTCATAGGCAGGCTCTGTTCCTCTAGAGCGGGAGCTCTGGTAACAGCTCTCAGTATCTCTGCGACTGCTATGGTACAACTGACGTCTTGAGTCATTCGAGTATGCGGACATACTCTTCTCCTTGTCTCCAAGCCTGTGGAATACACCATTTTCCAGCCTTTTAAACATCGTTTTTCTTTCCGAATCTTTCTTCCTTGGTGACTCGGGTTGGTCGCGCATTGGCTCAGGACTTTCGGACACGCTGCGGACACGTCTAGATCCGAGCCTCTTTCTGAGGTCCCTCCTTCTGCTTGGTGTTCTTGATTCGGAGTGCTGCGAAACCTCCTTAAAATTAAGACGGGTTTTTACTACCTTGAGCTTTTCTTGTTGTACCTTTTCTTGGTGTACTTTTTCGGCTATGATTGGCAAAAGCTTATGGTAGTTTCTGTCGTAGTATTCTCACGGGGCTGCATCGGAAGCAGGCATGCCCATGTCTTGCGAGATTTGCTCCTTTTCTAGCGTGTTTCGCACGGCGAACGTGGGTTGGCTAAGGGGAGTTTGCTCGTTAGTGCTCATGATGAGTATTTTAGGAAACATGGTTGTATTCATTGTCCCGCGGATGGTGCCAACTTGTTAGTACAAAAAGTATGACGGGTTATAAAGTGGATTAGTGATGCTTACTGGGTCGGGCCAATAAACTATTGATGGATTAGATCTTATACTAATTCAAGTAATATGACGATTCCCTGCACATATAAGAGAAAATCGTTAGCCTTACCGTAGGGACGGACCCCGCGATTAAGCTCTGACGTAAGAGTAAGTAAACATGCTTGTCAGAGAATGTCAGAGTATGTGTGTGTGAATGTAGGTTAGAAAATCGTACCTTTTTGGAATATCAGAGGCCCCATTTATAGGTGAGCCAAATACTAGATTTTCCTAGTATTTCGCTTATGCTTGTTAGTGGCCAGAGTGGGACCCTTATCAGGAAAGGATCCGCTTGTAATCGTGGTTGCGGACACAGGTTGCCTTCCGCATGTGTGTTGCGAAAGTGCCTTATCTGCGTGCGTCTTGAAACATCCGGGCCGCAGCCAGCTTATCTCTGGGCTTAGTGGCAGCTCACATGTTTTGTCGTGTTGGGCCTGGGCCCAAATGTGTATAGTATGAATTAAGCCCGATAAGCCTGTTATTCGTACTATACGTCATCAGTGTTCATTGTTTGTGTAATAACCGAATAAACCAAAAATCAAAACTGAACCGAACTGAAAATAATTGAACCGAGTTTGCAACCGAATCGAATTTGTCAAAACCAAATCGAACCTAATTAAATATTCGGTTTTTGGTTCGGTTATGATTTTGGCAATATAAACCGAAAACCGAATTCATATAAATATATATATACCTTTTATATATTTATATATATAAATATTAAAACTCTTTCATAGTATGAATATAACATTTTTTAAGCTTAAAATTTATGTAAAAAATTCGAGTTATTCGGTTCGGTTTTTGGTTATGGGGGTTCGGTTTGCGGTTATTCAGTTCGGTTTAATCCAATTTGAATTCGGTTCGATTCGGTTTTCGATTATACTCAGAAAGAAATTAACCGAATAAATTTAACAACCCGATAACCGAACCGATGAACACCAATTCCTTAGTCCTTCAAAGAATCAAGACTAAACTTTTCAAAATCCTTTTTGGATCATGCTCTTTTGCAAATTAAGGGTACGTTTGGTATGTTGTTATAAATCACGATTGGTATAGTTTTGATAATGACAATAGATATCATTAAATGTAGCATTTCTGATAATGTTGTTTGGTGTGATGGATATGGGTTTGATGAATAGAGGAGGAATGAATCAAACCATAGATAGCTAAGATTGGTGGTATGAAGTATGAAATATTTTTATCTTTGAAGCCCAAACCTGAAAGTTACAAATCTTAATCAAACACTTGCAATCAAATCAATTATCATTCTCTCATTCTGATTCCCTCCTTCCAAACAGACCCTAACTGACTGCACAAGTTTGTTTGGTTTGAATGTATTTCTTTTTCAAAAGAAAGTCTTTGTTGTAACGGGTTGGGTTCGGGGTGGTTTTTAGTGTACCTTTACCCGCTTATAATATCCACACTCATATCTACCCTATTACCCGTTAGATACCCGGTTAACATTATTCAACTGTTTTTTGGGTTTTCCCGCGGGTGTCAGTTATCCCTAATTAAATATTCTATAAAAAAATGACAAGTATCAATATTAAGTTACACTAAAATGCACCGACAAAACAAAGCAAAACACCATAATATATTCAAAGTCTTCGAAGTTAAAGAAAACAAACAACGTATCGGACGATTTAACGCTTTCGAGTAATTCATATGCAAATATACTTTTATAAAAAGATATGATGGAATAAATTATATGGATATGGATATACTCTTATAAATTATATATACTTTAATAAATTATAATAGCAATAAAGCGGGTACATATTCGGATAAATCGATATGGGTACGGGTGCGGGTAACTGGACGAGTATTATCAAAACCCGTTATCGAACCTGTAACCGGCTAAAAAAGTTATCAACACCCAAACCAACATCCAAACTCGTCAAACTGATCCCGACCCGCTCTAAACGGTTCGGGTTTCGGTTTTCCCTCTCAGTTTCAGGTGCTTTTATCATCTCTACTTTGTTGAACGATGTTTTAAGGAATGTATTTATATATCAAAACTACTTGAGTAATTGATGTTGAATTATTCTCTTACTTGAATCGAATGTTTATGACACTATTTAAATTGTGTTAATTGAATCATTTAAACTTTGAATCCTTAAGTATTTTAAAGCATTGTGTTTATGTTATACTTATAATTTCAAACATTTATAATTTTATCTATAATTTCATTTCGATTAATCTCTGACGAATTCTCGCATAATCGATTAATCGCTAAATGATACCCGATCGTCCAACCAGCACATATCTATTTTACAACCTTGCTAATTAGTCATCTTTTTCAAGTAAATGTAGTGTTTGATAATGACTTAGAGAGACTTAGGTGGTGTTTGATTTGGACTTAATTGTTTGTTTATGACTTAATAGAAAAAGATAACTTAAAATATAAAGTGATATAACTGAGGGTGTCTGCATTAAGTCATTCGTTAATTAAACAAGACTTAATGAAAAAAAGTAAACAAACGGGCTCTTAATTCATAAATAGGTAAGTTTATTAAGTCATTAACTGAGTGTTTGTTTTGTGCTTAAAATAAATTGATAATCTTAAAGAAAAAGCTATGAGGGTCAGGGTCTCCTAATTAAGTCATTATTTTTATTTTATTTTTACATATTTACCTTCTCATTACTTTTATCCAATTAATTATTTATTCAACACTTATTTCATATAAAAGGGTATAACGATAATTTTTTCTAATTTAGACATTTTATTCAACACACAACAAAACGAACAATAATTTATTCATCCTCAAACAGACAATATATATCAACACAATCATTTTAATTTTACAAAACTTAACAAAAAAGCTAAACAAACAAACCAAGAGTAGTTTTCAGTTAGTGGCTTATAAACACTATATGTTTAAGAGGTTAAGATAATGTTTTTAATTGTTGCACTTATGATAAGCTCAACCACTTTTGATCTAACTTAGTGTATGAGGAATGAGGATATAGCAAAACTCAAAATTTTATTAACTTATTTTTTTTATAAAAAGTAGTAGTTTCTTTTTCTCTCTGTATAATCAACGCACAAAATAAACTTACTCGTACTAATGTTTGCATCATTATTAGTGTTTTGTTATTAGAATGCTAAGTTAGTTAAGCGACCAAATTTACTTTGTTGAGTTAGTAGGATTTGATATCCCTTACTATTTTCTTTCCAACAAATACCTCTCATTTGCTTGTATAAACTTGGTAAAACTTTGAACTCCCATGTTGTATAAGCAACCGTAGCTGTTAGAAACAATTGCGTTAAGTTGTTACTAATGCATAGCTAAGCTATTGATAGTGTATAACTTGTAACATATACGAGACTAGCTATATTAATGTGGGGACAGAATGTCAAAAATTTATTGTTACAAGTATATCAAAGTACATATCTATTTCAGGACTTATCCCGGAGCTAACCGAAGTAAAACTATTGGCATAGGGGCCGGGGTTGGGGTTCCGGGGCGTTCGTATTTTCCGTTCACATCTCACGGATCGCTAACCACCCTCCACTTGCAGGTCAAACACTAAACAAAAACAAACCAGGTACTTAAGTTAACCTATAAAACCCAACCTCACCTCTCACGTCTAAAACCAGAATCATCGCATATAGAAGAATGTAAGTTGTATAACTTTCGCATTCCAAAAGTATTACTTTGTAGATTATTGGTTAGAAGCACAAAAACTAATTTGCATTATCGCCTTTTTACTTTTGACAATATCAAGTGTTCTTCAAAAACTCATTTGGTGTATTAAGAGTGATATGACAATCAGGTCCTAACATTACAAAGAAAATCTGATAATGCAACACTATTTGTCCTTCTATAATATCCACAGATAAAACCACATACTTCATCTACAATGGTGGCATGTTCACATCATCTCGGTTATCAACCACCCCAGGTTGATTTTGGTCACTACCCGAAACTAACAAAGATGGTGATGAAACGGCCTTCCCTTTGCTATCAGAAGTAGTCACAGGTAGATCCATCTCCCAACTGCTGGTGCTGCTGCTGCTTTCTGCAACTGAGCTTTTCTGGGTTGCGGGCTTTTGTATCAGTTGAAGCTGATCTTGCAAAACCTGGTCAATGAAGGCAGACAGTGGTGAGACATCATCCAACTAAAAAGACAATTATTACAAGTGTGCTGACAATAGGATCATATATATTTTATAGGTGGCAACTTTCAACCCATTCCATCATCTTAATCTTATTAGTTACAGGTCAAAGACCTAATGTCTCAAATGCTTAAAAGTTGGAACCTCCTAAAGTCTTCTAATAAATTGGGATCATTCTGTGAAACAGTAAGAGGTACCAATACGCCCTATAACAAAATAAAAACAGAACTAGCAACATATCTTAAATTTTTAACCAATCATATCAACCATGACTCCATGAGGTATATCTTTTTTTTTATTAAAAGCACTCCATGAGGTATATTACATAGTTATTATCGTTAACTGAATGAAAAATGTGTTGCTATTATTGGTAATAATAATTCGCGTTGGTATTAATTATTAGAGTAAAGTTTGTACGTGTGCTGCTAGTTTCCACAAATATTCCCTAATATATAATACAAATTATTTGTAATCATATTTAAACACTATTTATGTACTAAGCTCAAAAAAGAGCATCCATCTTACGTTTTGAGTGCAACCTCATAGATTTTTACATAGAGAAGAAATCAGATTCTCATACCTCAATCTGGTTCTGAATGATTCTTTTCTGGGCCTCCAGTTGAGTGACAGATAACTGCAAATTGGTGGCCCAGGCATCCTCGGGGTTAGGGCTTACACTTTGAGCTTGAACTGGCAGCTGAAAAGATGAATAGGTTGCAGGATTGTTTGGGATTGAATTATCAATTTCACTAGAAGAAGCTGCATTGTTCATGCCGGTACCAGGTGTTGATTGATTGGGAGGTAACGCATGTCCCGAGGACCTGCAAAGAATGAGCAAAACAGATGTTTAACATGCATTCTAATTATGAGATCATGGATTGCATGTATCATGAACAGATACAAAGAATGAAGCACATACTTACCAAGTTAAAGAAGAACTTGGCGAAGGGTAAACAAAAGATTTCTGATATATTGAAGCAGCAGCTGCTGCTGCTTGGACTCTCTTTTGTTGCCTGCTAATATTCCCACTTCCTGCAGCATCACCAGTTTGATCTTGAGGCGATGTGTTTGACGAGTTTGCCCCTGCACAATATCAAAACTGTCTATGTAAAAAGCTTATCAACTGAAACGTACACAAGTATATGTTAAAATATTTCAGTTATTGAGATGAAAATGATTAGTGGACTAAATATATCAACACAAGAGAAAACTATCCAAAGGTTGAAATATGTATCTATAAATGCTAAGACACATTACTGATTTACGGCTTTTTCTATGTTCTGAATATCAGACTTTAGATTAGTTCATGTTAATCAAATATTACTGGCGGTATTTACAACCCACATACCTGCAAACTGTTTGGATTGGGTTGTGTTCATCTCAAAGGGTTATAACAAAAAAATTATCAAACACGTTGAAAGACACGGGCAATCTGTTATAGAGTTTATTTTTTTGAAAGAAAAGGAAAGGGAGAAAAGAAAGTTTAAGCAGAAAAAGGAGAGGTAGAAGAAAGCTCCTGACATAGTTGTGTTCTTATGTCCGAAAGAAAATGATGAGAAGCGAGGGAAGTTTATTGTTCTTTAACTTTGAGAGA
Source organism: Tanacetum coccineum (assembly GCA_026074375.1). Lineage (NCBI taxonomy): Eukaryota > Viridiplantae > Streptophyta > Magnoliopsida > Asterales > Asteraceae > Tanacetum > Tanacetum coccineum. The sequence goes on along the minus strand of BQNB010001556.1, from coordinate 32,013 downwards.
CTAGAGGAGAAGAAAGAACGTGCACAATTTTTAAGAATATGCCCGTCATAAGAAAAACACAATACCAACCACAGATATGATGATATATAGTTGTGATATATACAAGCAGATTAATTGCAACAACCACCAAATAAAATATTTTTCAAGTATTTAAGCGCAAAGTATTGAAACAAATAGACAATAAAGGAATTGTTTCAATAGTTACAAAACTGAATCGCCATCGAGACATTTAAGATAACTTCTGAGTGTTAATTCACTGCATTTTTTAATTTGGACTGAAATATATCGTGGGTGAAGGAGATGAGGTTGCACAACAGATGCGGACAAACAGTAGATACATAAATGAATCAGGGACAATATGGCCCAATTTTGGGCGGTAGAATTTAAACCAAAAAATTTCAAGTTCCCGCTTGTTTCCCTTCTCTCTTCCTTTGTTTTCATTTAAAGTCTTAGGAACACAACACTTATTTGGTTCCCTTTTCCTTACTTTCTCTTCTGAAATAAACTCGGAGAACTAAGTGTGAAAGTTTAATTTCAATGCGTACGACCTCTTAGATCGGTTTATTAAAAACTTGAGATTATTATGTTAAATATATTGTTTCTGAAATCACAATTAACACATTATTATTAATTATATCTAAGACGGGACAAAAAAGCGTTTGCTGCCCCCCACCCACACCCCAACTGGGCCAGTTTCGTGAAAAAGACCCGCTACTAACATAGAAATCTCGCCCCTCCTAGTTATTTGTACAAACTAACTAATGTTTTACATTCAAAATAATGTAGAAAAATTCTAACCTTGACGATTGGCTCCAGCTCGTGAGCGTGTTGTGCTTGTCCCACCCTCATTTGGTATAACAAGTGCTCTGCAAATGGGACAAGTATGTTGTCTCTCTAACCATGACCGGAGGCAGTGCACATGGAAAAGATGGCCACAGACTAATTTTTTTGCTGTAGTCATCTCCTCTCTACAGATAATGCAGGTCGCATCACTCCTGCATATGATGAAATATAGGTAAAATAAGAATACAACACTGGTATACATGTGAAATTGAGAAGTATTTCTTGGGTTTATCAACTAACGCATTCAACTCTTCAGGTGTAGCATCTGGAAAGCGGTCATTCATATTTGATGTAATCTTTCGATAACGAATGTAATCAGCAATTCTCGACTTAAAGTTTCTGAATGTCTCGTACAGCTCCCGGATCAAGTGCAGAGGCACACCATAGTTCCTGGAGGAACCCAAAGTTTCAATAATCAAAATAACAAACAAAGCAGCTAAACAAAATCATATTCATAACTGAAGATCAATATAGTAGTGAACTATAAAGTATAAACAAGAGACACATTAGCCAGGTTCTTGCCATGTCATATCAAGGGATGTTATTTATATAGCATTTTACACAATCAAGATTCCATCCTTATTATGTCTTGATATACACAATCTACGTGAAGAAATTTTTTATGTGAAGCAGACATACACAAAACGCATCAAGTACATAAGGTTAGTAAACATTTGTCTTTTAGGAAAAGTAGGTCTAACATGTTTTCAAGTAATAGGTTAAAACTGTGTGCAGGAATGAAAACGTGCATAAATATATAAATACAAATGCAACAGCCACCAAGTGTCCAAATTGACGAAACATAGACTGCTGACCTTCATTAATTATAAAGCACGCTTCATGTGTACATAACTGATAGGAATGTACGAGAAAGTACTTACACAAAGATTGTGAGGAAAAAGCACAGATACATGGATAAGTGCAGCAAGTCGCGAATAAGCTCCAAATAGAATGTGTACACAGCTTTTTTTTCCCACTGTCCTTCCATAAGCATGTCACTGACATAGAATACATATTTGACAAATGTTGATATTGTGGTTGTGGCCAATATCATGTACCTGAGAATGACAAACACGATTAAACAATCAATAATCAGTTCCTACGAAAACTGGATTTTAAAGAATTGACGCTGAAAACCACATGAACCACAAAGAAGATGATAACAAATGACATTCCATGTGAATAAAATAAGTATAAGATCGTTTTTACACACAAGAAGATACATATATAACCGTTGATCGATTATACAAAAAAAGTACCGACTCTTTCACATATAGATAGCAAATCCAGACAATACATTCCAAAAGCAACTATTATACATTTAAGTATCATAACATTCTTAATATATCAAAATAAGCGAGATTATGCAAACAAGTTTGTTGAGAACTTATAAAAAGCATAAATAAGAAAAATAGGGGGTAATGATTTGAAAACTTACTCGAATGAAAAGAAAAGTGAGACGGAAGCTTGACGGGTTTGTATCAAATACTTCACCGAGTTATACAAAAATAGACAGTCAACAAGGAGAAGGAACCCCATAAAAGAAACAATCCGGATATGAGACAACATCGGCACAGTTGGAGTTGTTTCAATATACTCCACTCTCTTTTGAGCCAACCAATGCAACGACTTAATCAGTAATAAAGCAGTAACCATAGCAAGAAAAATAACAGAAAAATCCTGCCGGAATATAGTTATAGCAAATAGAATTTCCATAACTTCTCGCCATGATTGCTCATTAAGTCTCTCGACCTCCGCTTCTCGGAGTGAACCAAGAAATATTTTTTTCGTCAGTTGCCACATAATGCACATAATCACCAAACCCATATTAAGAAGAAGTACTAAACACACTTTGGATGTAGATAAATAAACTGTTGCCGGGTAGAATTGCCCTCTACTACTAAAGGCGTGATAGATAACTGCCAGTGTGGCAATCACACTGAGTCCGGCGTATGTCTGCAACTTCATCATTTTGTTGTACGCACTGCTACATCACAAAATCAATCAGCTAAAACGAATGATAAACATAATAGTAAACTCCTCTTTATTTAACCAACACACATCGTTCAACTAAATCTCCCTTTCCAGTTCCTAAACGAGTCTCAATCAATTAGGGAATATTAATATACCATTACATAGTGCAGAAGGCACTGCTTTTTTTTGTTATGAAAATTCAATTGACACCATCTTATTTAAACAATTTTTACATGTGACTAAGTAGCAGAATAAGAGGGTCTTTGGTATTGCTTATCAAAATTTTCTGTTTGTCTTAATAAGCAGTTTGTAAAAGTTGAATGGTGACTAAGAAGCAGAATAAGAGGGTGTTTGTTATTGCTTGTCAAAATTTGCTGTTTGTCTTGATAGGTAGTTAGGAAAAGGTGAATTGTTATTCAGATAATGATTCGCATTGCTTATTGTTTATGCTTTACATTTAAATAAGCAGCTTACTAATAAACAGTTTGGAAAATAGTGTTTGGAGTTGCTTAATTCACATGCATCTTAAATTAATTTCTCGAGGAGTAATATCTATTTTTACAGGTTTTTAGGTTAGATATGAGAGCAGGCGGTATCATCACACAAACACCCCTGCGCCAAACCCAATGGCGTGCACCATCCCCTGTTACCCCACTGCCTGGTCCACCAAGGGGGTGTGTTTATAACGCATGCCAACCCCTTGGCTTGCACTATAACGTGAATGTATGTGTTATAACGCACGCCAACCCCATGGCTTGAGCTATAATGTGATTTGTATGTGTTTTTTGACAGCCGAGGGGTTTTTTTGTGGGTCCAAAGGGGGTGGTACGGCATGTGTTATGAGGGAGGGTGTTTTATGGTGTGCGTGATATAGTTGCGTTAAAAGAAAAAGTGATCAGGTAGCATAACAAAAAAAATGCAGCCTGGCAATCTGGCATGTTGCCATACCGCGTGCTCATGGTTTGTGCAAGTTCCGTCTATTCGAGCATGCTCTTAAAGTGAAAAAGTAGATGGCGTTCTAAGAGTGCCGGGTGTGGCCGGCATTGTTGTCAACGTTAGCACAAGTTACCACACTGTAAGTTTTTTTGTTTTATAAAAAATGTATGTGGGTTTGTTTAAGCTTATTTTTGGGCTTATGAGGTTTCGGATTTTGTTTCGTAAGCTCATATTTTCTGGCTTAATTTGAAATTTATGGGCTTATATACGCTTATTATGACATAATAAACTTAAAAAGGCCCATAAGTACTAAAATAAACTGAAAAATATGTGCTTACGGAACGTAAGCCGAAAACACATAAGCCCAAAAATAAGCTTAAACAAACACCCCTTAGTTTGTCACTGGTATGGGTTAAAATGTGGTAAAGTGTTATTCTCAAGTGTTATGCTGACATGGCACCAACACTTGTGTTACCACACCGAGAGCTTTTATAGCACAAGGTATGGTAACTCCGACGTTAACAAAAGTTGGCGCCACGTCACTCGGAATAACATTTATTCATGAATTTACCATGGCTACCAAAAAAAAGTAGTATCAGTTTTATCTCAAATAAGCACTTTGAAATACTTTACCCTAAAATAAATAAGCAATCCCAAACACCTTATTGCAGTCAGATAAGCAGTTTCGATAAACAAAAATGGTTGAATAATGAATCACAATAATACATAGAAACAGAAAATAATAAGAATCCCTAAAAAAATAAGGATCTAGGTGGATGTACCTGATAAGAAACTAAGCGGTGATCTGTGATTGTGTTATGGTTATAATTTGTTAAATCATTGGGTTGATTGTGACATAATAAATCATTTGATGAAAAAGATCGAACCAGATTAGATAAAAATTAAAAACAAAGACACAGAGAGGGTTCTAGTGTTCCTTCTCGTCACCGGTGCATTTCTCGGCCAATTGCTTTTCTACACGTGTAATGTGGTCGACTTGGCTCTACTTGCTTACGTGTAGGGGTGTTATCGGGTCGGGTTGAGTCGGGTTTTGAGTTTTAAAAAAGTGACCCGCAACCCGACCCGATAAAAAATCGGGTTATCGGGTTCTGATGCTTATCGGGTCAGGTTAAGTCGTGTCGGGTGATTCGGGTTGTCGGGTTATAAATAAATCAACTCTCTTAACAGTATATAGATCTCTTTATGGGCTTAAACAGGCCCCTCGGGCCTGGTTTCAGAGATTTGCGGCTTATGCTGCTCGGGTTGGGTTTCATCATAGTCGCTGTGACTCTTCACTCTTCATCTACAGACAGGGGGCAGACACTGCTTACTTGCTTTTATATGTTGATGATATTGTTTTGACTGCATCTTCTTCTGATCTGTTACAGCAGATTATCACTTCTCTTCATGCAGAGTTCTCCATGACTGATTTGGGCTCACTTAATTATTTCTTGGGCATTTCTGTGACTCGTAATGCTTCGGGGATGTTTCTATCTCAACAAAAGTATGCGACTGAGGTTCTTGATCGGGCTGGTATGCTTAATTGTAAACCGTGTCGTACACCTGTTGACACGGACTCCAAACTTTCTGCAGATGGTGCTCCTATTTCTGACTCTACATTATATCGCAGCCTAGCTGGGGCCTTACAGTATCTCACCTTTACCCGGCCTGACATTTCATATGCTGTTCAGCAGGTCTGTCTCTTTATGCATGACCCCCGAGAGCCTCATCTCTCTGCTCTCAAGAGGATCTTACGGTATGTGCGTGGCACCTTGTCCTATGGATTACAGCTTTATTCCTCTACGACGTCATCTTTAGTGGCTTACTCAGATGCGGATTGGGCGGGTTGTCCCACTACTCGTCGATCAACCTCTGGTTATTGTGTTTTTCTTGGCAACAATCTTCTCTCCTGGTCATCGAAGCGCCAATTTACTCTCTCTCGATCTAGTGCTGAGGCTGAGTATCGGGGTGTTGCCAATGCGGTTGCTGAAACTTGCTGGTTACGTAATCTATTACGTGAACTTCATACACCTCTAGCCACTGCTACACTTGTCTATTGTGACAATGTGAGTGCCGTCTATCTCTCTTCTAATCCCGTGCAACATCAACGCACGAAGCATATCGAGATTGACATTCACTTTGTTCGGGATCTTGTTGCTACCGGTGCTATACGGGTTCTACACGTCCCGTCACGTTATCAGTATGCGGATATCTTCACCAAAGGTTTACCTACTAGTTTATTTGATGAGTTTCGTACCAGTTTGAGCGTTCGTTCATCTCCCGTTCAAACTGCGGGAGAGTGTTAGACGAATAAGTGGCCCAAGCCCGATTGTGGGCTTGTGGTCCATTAGGGTTAGGTTTGATGTTGCTTATTTACAAAGCTATCTATTTATTATAAATAGATATGCCATCTCTTATGTAATTCATTCAATCAATACAATATATATCACATTACAACTTATAGGCTTACAAGGTTTTAGTAATAAAAAGAAAAAAATAGCAAATTTCGGGTCTTATCGGGTTGACCCGATAAGGAAAATTATTCAACCCTAACCCGACCCGATAACACTATCGGATTATCGGGTTCTGGTGAAAACAACCCGACAAGAATTTTTAACCCGACCTGATAAGCTTTATCGGGTTCGGGTTCGGGTCGGGTCAACCCGACCCTACTGACACCCCTACTTACGTGGCAAGGTGGTTTTTTTTTGTTATATAAGAACTTTTTTTTGAAAGATAGTTTTTTTACCTTTTAGTCGATTAATTCACGAGATTTAAACCCACTTTCACACAGGCTTAAATTAGGTAAAAGCTTTTACTTTTTAAAAAGCTGGCGTAGTCAATTCAAGGTTGTTTGCATCTAGCAGGAATTGCACTTGAGACCTCACACATTTTAAAGTGATAGTCACAAGCTCTTTTGCCACTAGGTCACCCTTGAGTGGTTTTGTTATATAAAACTTGATAATTAGAGCCTCGGGTATGGTAACGCACGACTCGGCATTATGTTGAGTTGGCACCGACGTTGTTGGCGTTAGGTCCGAGCATAATAGATCGCGATTCGGTCCGATCTTATGCAAAACTAGCAATATGTTTTGTTAGATCAGACCAGAAATGAACCGAACATTTTGATCCGGTCATCGGTCTAGTGTTGCATAAGATGATATAACCCATATACATAAATCAAAAACCCATATAAAAAACATAAACAAGAAATATATAATTTTGTGTAATTGTACACTCTGTGACATAACTGTTATAACCAAAGTCTTTAAATATTCGCACACTGATACCGTTGTGAACCGAAATTTCGTATAACAATACTAGTGCGAGTATGCGTTGACGCGAGATGTTAATTTTTTCCGGATGACGCGAGATATTAATTTTGTATGACAGATTTAGTACTTACAAACCGTGTAAGACAAATGAGAGCTTTTGTTTTTCAGTTAAAAATGATGATTTTTATAAAATAGAAGAGTACTGCTATTTAGATTTAATCCATTATGATAAACTTTTTAAAAAATTTATACAATTAATACATCATTATTTTATAAACTTTTGCATGTTATAAACCTATTTTTACTATGAATAAACTTATTCATAAAGCTTTTTATATCATAGACACAACTAACATTTACAGAAAAAAAAATAAAAAATAATTTAAACCTTTCCGTTCCACCTAGGATTGAAATGGTTTCTCACTATTATTGAAAAATTCATGGACCTCTTCAAGAAGTTTTAGACCTATTCATAAATCACCATAGTTGATGCTCTTAAAACGCATGCCTAAATACATAGCTAATTACATGTCTAATGCATAAATCACTTGTACATGTGTATTATGTATTTTCTTTCTTTAAATTCTCACCAATCATTTTTTTAAATCAACAAATATAATCATTAGGTGCATTAGTAGACATCATTCTTAGGCACAAAAAATATTTTTCTATAAAGAATAGAGAAAATTCTATTTTTGCCTCCACCAAACAAATGTGCTTCCACTAAATGCCCCGGGGCGATCTCCTTTCCCCAAATATCCCAGGGCGACCGAGGAGACCGGGGTGACTTTCACCAAATTTTGACAAGTGTCCCTAGTGTCTCAAGTCGCCCCCGTACTTGCATGAACATGTGTCAATTTTTTGTGAAAGTCGCCCTATTTGCCTAGGTCGCCCCGGGGCATTTGAAAAAATGAAAAAGAAAATTGGAGGCATTTAGTAGAAGCACATTTGTTTGGTGGGGAAAAATAGAATTAGAATATGTGTGTGTAGAAAGAGGTTTTTGGCTTTTTTATTTTATTTTATCTATTTGTTAAGTTTCAGCGTTTAACCAAAAATTACTATTTTTAGAAAGTTTCTATTTTAGGAAGAGTAAATTGCATAAATCGTCCTCAAAGTTTGGCCAAATTGCATGTTTCGTCCCAAACGTTACGAAAGTGCAAGAATCGTCCTTGTGGGAAAACCTTTGGTGCAAGTATCGTCCTTGTGTGGAAATCTTTCAGGAAACCTTTGTTGCAAGTATCGTCCCCGCAGGGATGATACTTGCAACAAATGTTTCCCTACAAGGACGATTCTTGCACTTTCGTAACGTTTGGGACGAAACATGCAATTTGGCCAAACTTCAGGGACGATTTATGCAATTCACTCAGAAAGAAATAAGACATATGATTTGATCAAGGATTTCTTAAAACGAAAAGATTTTATTAAGGCTCAGATCTTCCGTAAATGGGTGCTCGGGTCAAAAAATAAATCCACTTCCGCCGTGACCGCAAATAGGGGTGTCAATCGGGTAGCGTTGACCTGACTGAAACTTGATAAGCGTTATAAAGCCAGGTTTAATCTAGTTGAAAAAGCTTATCGTGTTGATTTGACCCGAACCCAATAACCCGATAGTGTTACAAGGTCGGGATAATGTTGAATTATTTATCGTATCGAGTTATCAGATCAACCAGAAAAATATTATTTATCTATACTACATATAAAACAAATTAGACACTCTATCCTCATTAAATGTTAAAAATTAAGTAATATAACTATCTATGCTTACTGTACAACCTTTGATGCAAACAACAAAAGAAAAAAATGACTTATAACACACATCTCTCTCCTCATTGAATGCAATTTTTTTAAGTAACACAAATTCTTATGCATGTTGTATAACATTTATGCAAACAATAAAATTCTTGCACACACCTCTCTTCATTAAATGCAAAAAATTAAGTAATACAAGGGTTGATGCACATTATACAATCTTTAATGCAAACAACAAAGAGTTGAAATTCAATAATACAAATATTCATGCAATATGTACAATTAATCAATTCACAACACATATTTATTGGCTAGTCAACACATTTAATGTTATTCTTAAAACACCCATTACTAATTAATATAATTTTTAAAACACCTCTAAAATGAAAAGTACATGTTATTATACACATTATACAAACTAATAAAATACACAAAGCTTTATATAATTTATATGCTAATACATATAGTTTTGAAAGCCGGACTGGGCCAACGGGTTCAACCGAGAACATGAGTGGTCACCGGTTTGGCTAGCAAATAAAAGCCGCCTAAAAACGAACCGGAGAGAACTAGTTAAAACCTATACAAGTAGGTGAACCGGGCCTGATCGGGGTTATTTTCCTTTTTTTTTCTTCGATTAATCACAGGGTACTCGTCGCCGCAACGCGCGAGTACCCTGCTAGTATTTACAAAAGTACTTACATTGAACTGTTTAGTTACTACTCCATAATTCATAATCAAGTAGTATAGTGCTCCTAAATAATCGACTAATAAATGTATAACAAGGTTTTCAGCCCGCGCTTCGCTGCGGAGCGTGGGATTTTACGTTATCAATACATAAAGGCCACCCTCTGCACAAAATCAGGATGCCTCTTGCTAGGCATCCGAAGCAGTCTTGTGATCTGGAGCTCCGTTACTGCCCTACAAAATCGTGCTTGAACTGAAGCTTCTGTTATATTCTGAGGTTCATCGGTTATCTTTCTTTTCTTAGGCGACGGTGAAACCTTCATCCTCTACCTTTCTTTAACAGTTTTCTGAAGAATTATTGCTTTAAAGATTGATACCAATCATGGAGATTGATAAGATCACCATGCTCTTGAGTGAAGGTATACCTGGGTATAGAAGGAGCGTGGATTACAAGTCAGAATATAAAAAATGATTGCTGGAGTGTAAATAGTCAAAATGGTCATTATTGAGAGCACAAATCGAAATTACCACATTTACCTTCCACATCCCAAGCTCAAAGGAAGTTGTGGAAAACATGAATTTGGTTAAGATACTATTTTAATCATATGACGATTGAAAAAGAATCTTACATTAGTGTCGTATCATGCAGTGATGAACTTGGAGCGTTGCTACTTTTGCTGCAACAACTACACTTCAAGAAGCTGTGGCATTCCAGTAGATCAAGTTGGACCCTTCTTCTAGGATCTTCGCACAACGCCTGACAAAACCAATAGAAAATCAAGCTAAAAGATGAACATGTCAAATAGGTTGAAGGTTGCCAAAAGTTTATTATTAACACATAAGGCCTCATTAAACATTTTTAATCAAAAAGGTTGAAAATTGCCAAATGTAATGATACTGTTTCAAATCATTAACGCGTTAACTATTCATGAAATAATCTGTTAAATGACTTACGGCTTGTAGTTTGTCTTCTCTCCAATGCCTCGGCGGCCTTCGACTTGAAATCATCTATATATGATATATGTATATTATATATATAAAGAACCTTCAGTCTTTTTAACTAAATTACAAAATTATACAAATTACGTGAACTTAACACAAATGCAATCTGGTTTGGGTACATGAGGAAACGAATGACGTCTTGAATTCAATAGAGGTAAATACTCTTTTTCATTCTGAGATATTTTTCTACTTTTCAACTCGGCGAGGCTTCTAATCCCCACTTGTGACCAGTTCAGCAATTTTAACAGTTATTGCTTTTTGCAGTCGATAATGAATGTCTTCTAAGAAAATATATAGAGTCAAACATACTTATGTGGATGTTGCACGTCAGATAATGGCATGCCAAAAAATAAGTATTATCAAATGAACATATGAATTTATGAAAAACTAAGCTGGTCGAGTCATAATAGAATGCTTTGTGAAAGTTTAAATTCTATTCTGCCCAAAAACAATAAACTCTATCATGCCCAAAATGTGATAATTAAGCCCAAAATTTGAGTTAATCTTTAAATACTAAGTTTAATTAAATCTAAAGGTATATTTTCTACTCCTTTTCGCCCGCTTATATTTTGTTTAATTCATAGTTTTTGACAACCAGCTTTTAGATGCAAATGTGAGGTAAGTGGATTTACCTCGTCTGCTCAGACACCTCCTTTGTAGCTGCATACACCCTCAGCGACAAAGTTGTTCTCGCTTCCCGTAGCATACCTACATACACGTTCATCAAACCTTAATACAACATTGTAACATTTCCACATTTTTAGGTCATTCAAATCACTTCATCTATAGTCATTATTCATTTTAGGCTTATACGCGTAACTTTTCACTTAAATCGCCTAGTTAAACCGCGTGAGCTACAAATTATTATTTGAAGTAAATGGGCACCAAGCAACTAGAAGTGTGCGTTAAATAAGTGTAAATACGTATATCAAAGATGAGTGATAGTTGTCACGTTTTACCAATGTATCTTGAATATGTCTTTGCGAGTTCATGTATGCAGATAAGGGAACTTATACCACCTTAGTTAATCAATAAGCATACATGTTAAGATATGAAACCAAGAATTCATTGTTCCCTTGCCTTACTTCCTTCGATATCAGCTCATACAAAACACAAAGAAAATCCCTTCCCTCTTTATCCCTACACAAGCTTGTAACTACTTAAGATATTATCCAAGGTTGCTAAAAGTATCTTAGGGATAATAATTCATACAATGTCATTCCCAAGAATACAAAAGCCTACTCACCCAATTGTTTTCTCCAAACACGCACATTTTAAATTGGTTAGATATACACAAGATTTCATAAATCCCCTTTTTATCTCCTAAATCCACTAGATAAAACTCTTTCCCCTACTACTGCACCCTTCAACGCATAAAAACCATTCCCAACGTCCAAATTCCTTCAATTCATAAATAGTTTTCACCTTTTATATCCTGTGCAAGATACCTTAACACAAATGTATCAACACCAAAACGTGACTCATTCCTTGACTGGTAAATAAGAGGCACTTCCATTCTTGTTTTCACAAGAAAACCCACGTCCAAACTCTAATAATGTATTCCTCACACAGCCTTGTTGTTTCCAACAAACACAACAAACCCACTTCTCTTATTATTCAACACACATGAAATCATAAACCCTAAAAACCCTAATCCTAGTTTCGTTACTCTTGGATTTTCGTTGCTAGTCGAGGTACAAGCAAAGAGAGGTTTTTTTCGTGGTGTTCTAGTTGCATTAGAGGGGTACAAATCAAGTGGAAGGATTGGCTTAGTTGATTTGGGTTACAAATTAGTTTTGGTGGCCAATTAGGGTTTTGTTTGGGTCAAGTCATAACCGAGCTCGCTTCAAGGTCTTTGTGAGTCCTACATTTTTAATCCTATTATCTTAAGTATGCAGTGAATGTAGCTTAGTGTTGTGCTTGAGAAAACTTATGTAGAAAAGTTATCATGAAATCAATTCTTGAAAAATTATGTATACCTTTTGATATTCAAGTAGAATATGAGCAATACATTGGTTTTGGGTGTGATCATCTCGGTTAAGTGATTGAAACATGCTATTAAAGTACCCTAGGATAAGCCCTCCCCATGCCAAGGTTGTGTCTTATGTATAATAGTCGAATTGGTAATCACATGATCACAACTCACACTTTCTTTTTAACTCGTGGCAATTAGGTGGTTTGGGGAATCAGATACGGCTAGTAATCGTGTTCCATAAATCCAAAACTTAGTTGCGAATTGTAGTTGACCTAGTAAGCTTTATTTAGCAATTTGAATCATCGAAAATGGTTAAGAAACAAGCAAGTTATGGTCCTTTTAAAATCCTAGGAAAAACTGACTTGTAAACCTCTTTTGTAACTCAGCCAAAATCGATCATTTTTGACAAGTTATTTCACGCGTGTAATTAGGATTAGGTCGAAACCTAGTTAAAGCCTGATGTATAAGGTTTATTATGGGCCAAGTGTCACGGGTGTTGGTTTCGTATTAAACTCACAAACTGGAACCAAAGCTGGTCAAGTTGCCGTGTGCCTGGACATTTCCATGAGCACCTTATGTGCAACCGAAACTGTTGGAAGGGCATGGTGAGTCGTGAGACCCTTACTTTTGGCCTCACTTTTGACCCCAATAACGACCCCGACCCACTAAACTTATAAAAGATGAACTAAAGTCGACCTGGCCTAGTTTACTAAGATACCTTTATCTTGTCCTAACACTGAGTAACGAAGTCGCAATCTGTGATCAAAGTTAGTCGAGTATCGGGTGTAAAACACTTAGCCAAAATTACTATTTTCTGTTTTGGAACCCAGTCGTGACACACACATCTTTAGCCATGTTTTTAACCCATTAAACGACCTCGTTGGGCAAAACCTAAAAGATGAAAGTTATAGACAACATGGCCTAGTTTTCAAAACCACTTTTTGTTTATAAAGACGAAGGCACTGTCGAACTCATAATCTTATGCTTTTTGTTTATATGGGTCGGACCGACCCATATTTATTAAAAGGTCCAAGAATAATCAACTCTTTAAACATAACCCATCCCAAGACCAAGAGAATGACTTGGCCCATCAACATAATTGCAAATCAGGAAGCCCAAGTCCATATCAAATAAACCTACATTCGGCTATAAAAGATATAACGCAGACAGAGATGGAGACACTTATTTTCATTTCTTTGTCCTATTTTTTATTCAGTATTAGTTTATATTATTTAAGAGTGGTATAGATAATTTCTTTTATGTACTCTTTCATTCTACAAATTTGTAATAGTTTAGATTTAATTTGTAACGATCCGTTCGATCTATACGAGTATGATTTCCGAATGAATTTTGAGATTGTTGATTCGAATGTTTTAGAGTCGATATTCCCAGGTTTGTGTGGGATTTTGATTACTTATTTTGTTCCTTTCTCTTATCATCGCAGCCGTGTTAACCGAATAAGCTCTCTAAAGCTTATTTTGGTTACCGGTATGGAATGAAATTTTAGTTCGGCTTTGCTTATAAATAGCATCTTCGACATGCTTATTTCATTTAGATTTGTTTTGCTTATTATCGGCTTAATTTTCTCGTCTCTATATCGCGGCTTATTTCTTAAATGAGCTAAGGAATTAGCTTATTTAGCGAGCTTGATTTCTGGCTTATTTAGCGGTTGTGGCTTATTGATTCGGTTTAGCATAAAGCCTTGAGCTTCTTATTTTTTAGAGATCATCTTATAGATTACTACATAAGTTCTTGTCGTTTAGAGTTTGAAATCTTTTTTCTAAACAAGCATGTTGGCCCGCGCGTTGTGGCGGGGCTTCATTTTTTTTGCATTGTAAAAGGTGAAGTTTTATTTCAAACATTACTAATCTCAGCATGAATTCATCAGTCATATGTTATATACAAAAGCAATGTGGACTTATGGTACCCGGATTCACATAAGTAGCCCAAGTCGGAATCTGTTGCATGTACTCTTATAATGTTCAACAAAAACCAAGACTAGTGAATTGCATCTTGTCTTTATTTTTGACTGTTGTCAAACAAAGAGCAGGGGCGGTTTTCTGATGAACAATCTGACAGATGTAAAAAGAAACATGTTAGTTTAAACAAAGCTAAGAAAGCAGAACATTAGTTCAAACAAAGATACGAAAGCAGAGCATAAACAAAATAACATTAACCAAAACACTTATGGTTCTCTATCGGGATTTCCATTCAACAATGCAGTATGGGATTTCCATGTTTCTACAAAGCACTGGAAGCCAGACTACCAATTGAATTGGATCAACACCGTGGCCAATGATTACCAGGTGTGCCTTGTTCTAAAAAGAGAGCAGAAAAGCATAAAAATATTAGAAAACAATAGTAGTAATACACATACTGGTAACATAAACATTATATAATCTAGTTAAGAGTGAATGAGAATACATGTTCAATAAGATAAGTGGTATGGTTCATACCATACTTCATAACAGCTTCAATTGCAGTAAGTGTTGCCGTACTTTATTTAAGAACATGTTGAAATTCTTTTGACATCTTTTTCCACTGAAGAGTGAATGAGAATATATGTTCAATAAGATAAGTGATATGGTTCAAACCATATTTCACAATAGGTTCAAGTGCAATAAGTGTTTGCGTACTTTATTTAAGAACACGTGAACATGTACTGACCCAATATCCAAGCCACCCAGTTTTGAAATAACATAATGTCATGTATTGTATTATCACAAAAAATGTCGATGTATATCAATACCTGAAGAGGCTCAGAGGGGGTGGCAAGTGTAAGAACGAATTCTCCCTCGTAAACCGGTCTGTGAGATAAGAATACAAAATATAGTTACTAAGCACCTCAAGTAAAAACCTTAAAGACTTGACGACTAATGATACCTTGGATACACATATTCAATCTGGCCACATGGAACCGTTTTGCACACTGGGTATGCTTTAAGAGTTGGAACCTCGTTATGTGTCCTCGGTGAACTCTATAGAACCCAATGGAAACTGTCCCAAATACAAATACCATACACACATCTGAATAACAAATATATTAATAAGATGTTCTAAACGACCCTTATTCTCAAGAACTTCGGTCCAACAAAAAAACAGCACTTTTATAACAATAAGCCTAAAACCAATTAAGCCGCAAGGCCGGCTATATAAGGTGAAAGAAACATCCCCAATACATATTCTTATCCCTAAAGGCTGCTATCATTGTAACATAAAAGAACACATTCAAGATTTACGTAATAATATTCGAAATATCCAATAGAAAACAAAAGGAGAAAGAAGCACCAAATTTTTATTACCTGATCGAAAGATAGCAGTGACGACGTCATCAACCTTTCAAGCATCACAACATCCTTCAACATTAGAAACGCGACGCCCTTCTTAGCTCCAAGGCGTTCAACCCTTTCAATTTCTCGAGCTTCAAACACTAAAAGCACTATATCAAATTTTAAAGAAAAGGTTAAATCACATAGTCAAAATCAAGAATTAAAATTTTAGGAAAAAGCCCCTAGAATCTACTTGATGTTTTTTCCTCTTTTTCTATATCTTGAAACTGAAGATAATAGAACGTGAAAGCTTTGAAGATTTTTTCGCCGAGAGATTTCTAGACAGTATGAACAAACAAAGGGCAAAAGATATATTTGCTTTTGGGATGGACGACAAACACAGAGACTTGGGTATAAGCTGCAAGCCATATGACGATGGGCTGGGTTAAGTTGGTTGGAGAGCTGAACACCACGGTGAAAGGTTTACCGCAAAAGTAAAGATACTAGATGATCACAAACAAAAGCCCTTAAACCTAAACCCTATTTCGAGAACCGTTGTATCTTGATGACCTGTTATTGGTCCCAAATCACATTAAACCTCACCTTTGAGGGAATGGAGAAGGTGAAACATGCAAATTAAAGATGGTTCTGGAATGAGAGTTATCACAGAGGCGGTAGTAAAACTGGTATAAGAAAGAAAGTAAGAGATTTGGGTATAGGACACGGGCTAGTTTCAGTTGGATTGGATAAGGTTGTTTGGGCTAGGCTGCTACAGTGTTTTAGACGACAAAAACGTCGTCGTTTTAAACGAGTTTTGATTATAAGTAGAATTGCAAAATTTGTTGGCAGTAGTGTTGAAAGAATTTGGGCTTGGCCCAACTGTTTCATTAAAACACTTATTTAGATTTTGTCAAATTTTTTTTAGTAATTTCGTTTTAGAAAATTAAGAAAAAGATTAAAAGTGTTTTTAAGTTTATTAATATTTATCTTAACCTTGTTTGTTTTGTGATGACGAATTCGGTTCAACTCATGAGGCGTGGAGCTTAAGGGTCTAGTAAGCTTAACTCAATATCTCAAGTTTAAAGCTCTAAGCCCCTAAACTTAAGTATTTTGGTAGATTGTTAGATCGGGTGGTTTTATTCGTTTTTGTTTCGTCATTCGGTTCTACCTTCTTTCTCTTTTCAATACTAGTAGCTTAGAATTATTTTTGCTTAAAATGATAATGTTTGTTTAGTTGTTGATTAGTATGCTTAGTGAGTAGATTTTATATATGCTTGTTAAGTGATTAATTATTTAGTGAATTAAGTATGGAATAATAAAAAGTGACTAGTGATTAATATTTTGTGAAAAATTATTTAGATTAAAGTTTTGTTTAGTCGAACGGGCACAATCCGCAAGATTAAATAGGCCTAAGTTTTGCAATTAATTTGTCATTGAAAAGTCGTTTTCAATATTAAGTCAACGTTTTGAGGATTCGGTTAGCCTCTTTAATTTTAGTATGTGTAATTGCCATGTTTATTTTTGCCATTAATATTAGGGTTAAAATTTGATTTAGTTGCTTAATTTGTCGTGTTTCTTTAATTCCGTTAACGTTTTTAATTTAGAATCGTAATTGCTTTAATTGTTAAATTGCCTTTTTATGCTTTTATATTTTGTCAGTAGATATAGAAACAAATCAAAAATCTTTGAACTATTCAAAATCCCGATCGCAAACTTCAACAAAAAGTTCAATTGACGCCTCGTCGGAACAAAAACAACCCGGGAAATGACTAGAAGGGGTTACTTTCGAAGTCGATACTTCCGGAATTATATTTTATTTGTAAGTTGGTTTATCGCTTGTTAAAAGGGATTTGCCGGTTTACCTATATTATATATATATATATATATATATATATATATATATATATATATATATATATATATATATATATATATATATACCACACACACACAAACACACATACATATCATTAAGGTGAGTTTATAGTTCTCATCTTACACTTTTCAATCATTTATCAAATCTCGGGGATGAGATCATGTTTGTTTTACAAAATGGATGCAAGTACATTTTAATTCAAATATTACGAGTTTGCCTAAGTAGCTATAACCCACTATGCCCATCATCATGAACTGTTAATTACTGGATTGTAAGCGCGAATGTTATGAATAGATCTATTTGGGAATTAACATCCCCGTTCGGGCAAGTAGCACTTGCTAGTTTACCGGTTGGCCGGAAACGACGAATGTATACCATTTCGGACTCATAGATGTTACGGGTTGAACATCTACATTGGGCACCATCATTTATATGTATTTGATATACATACATTGTTTAGCTTCAGTGTCATGAGCTTAGTGCATATCGTAATACATTTTTGTGATATTGTATTCGTTGCTTTATTACAGGGAAATCTTGCTATCCGCTTCATTAAATTTATAAACCTATAAATTCACCAACATTATTGTTGACAGTTTAAACATGTTTTCTCAGGTCAATAAGGTGCAAGTCATGGGTACATTGGATGGTCGTCTTTTGAAGTCATATCGCTATAAAGATTTACGTGCATTACATTTTAGGATATTGTTATGTTGTGAAATCTTTACTTTTCAAGTTGAACAATTTAAGCCTATGGGCTTTTGTAACAAACTATTTATGAAATCCAATGTATCAGTTTTTAAACGACTCTTTTAGAGGTCGTTCTCATATCTTGTGCTATTGATCTATGAAGTAATGCCCCCCGAAACATCATATTCCGCTGCGACCCATTTTGGGGGTGTTACAAACATGAACATTAAATAGTGTATAGATAAAAAAGTGTCAATACCACATACGTATTTAAAAAAACAGACCCAATTTAAATTGTTGTTGCATCCAAAAGCTAAAAGAATGGAAAAAAACCTTTGTTTCGCAGGGCATGTGTAAACTATAAAAACAGGAGCAAAAAGTTGCTGTCAATATGTATTTTCTTTTTAAAATTCCTTCTGCAAATACATATTTGCAAAAGAAAACTGGGTAGAAAACGGTTCATGCCAAATACATATTTAGAACTATCGGTGCACACAAATCACCAAAGACCTATAACAAAACATAAATCAATTGTTGAACTGACCGGTAAGAAGCAGAAAAGATGGGAGGTACCCTGATATGTTGCTCAGATTTGCGAATGCGGGACCGGGAAAAAGGGTATCTGAGCCCGCCATGGCTGCAAACACTTTTGTTATCGTGTTGCCCCGCCAAGATATGGGTCGCATTCGCCCATGGTGATCCAACAAGTTATAGTATCTTCATCGCCAATTTAAAACGACATAGTGTAGATAAAGTGAACAATCACGTTAATATTTTCAAAAACCAGCCAAATGGCAGTTGTCCCCCAGAAACGCACGACCGACAAACAATCTTAACTTTCAAATTCGTTTTTTTAGAATATGTACACCGCGGCTGCAAGCCTACCAAGCAGAAGCACCACCCGCTGGAGTGGAAGGATCAATATTATACGAAGGCCCACTATTTGAGGTCGACGCATATTCATAACCACTGTGGGCACGTACATTTTGTCTTTTGTATGAAGCATTTGGTCTTGTGTCAGTCCCACTTTCTGTTAACCTAGAACTGAGATTACGTTTCGCGGATGATGTGATAATGTTCCTGAAAAAACCAGGAACATTGTCAAATGTAGATAGATAATTAAATTATTTATTGACAGCCATAACCCAATAGACTACCTGAACCTCCCACATAGTCAGTCGAACTACAATCACGATAATCGGAACCAGCTAGAATCTTTCAAAAGCAAAGTCAATCCAGTGAGTTGATTATGTGCTTCCACTTATAAACATAAGCTTAGGTCTACCGCAATAAGCAATCCCAATTCCTAAAAAAAATATTCACAAACGACCTTTGCGCCCGGAAGTATCAGGCAAACCATGAACTTGCAGTCTTGTCTGATTCATTTTCTGAGAAAATAGGTCTGCAAAGGAAAAATGTAGCATAAAGATAGTTTATAAAGAATCCCATGTCATGTAAAAGAGCTTGAAGGTACCTCATATAAGTGTACGACATTCGGATGCTTCAGCAACTTCATAGTTACTATCGATACTAACTTTCTGGTGTTACTCTCCTTTTGGCAGCTAAATATCTATGTCACAGGCTATGGTTCGACGTCTATTGTTGCTATCGTGTGACTCACTCCTACAAAAACGGGTAACAATACTTAGTCTTGATATTCAATATAATGGTTGCACTATTATATCTTTCTATTTATTCAACCACTATTGATAAATATGTTGATACCTAAACTGTAATAAATATCATGTAGACACGGTCTTTCCCATGAGAACACTTAGTCCAAAAGTAAATACAGCCCTGAACAGAAATGATGTGTATAAGCCCAAAAAACACAAAAATACTAAAAATAGGCACATATCTTGATGAACTCAGCAAAAGCACCTAATTCAATTAAACGATTTAATACAACGTACCAACTTTATGAGCAACACGCTCAAATAAAATCACATACCCTTATTGTTGTCGCCTCCTTGGTCAGGATAGTAGGCAATATCATTGAACGCGGACAACACTACCTGGTGACATAGGTAGTGACCGGGGTGACTCTTTTTGAAGAATATGTCTACATTATCTGATATAGAATAGCTTGAACCATGAGGTACGTTCCGAGCAAGAACCTTCAAAACAGATAATTAAATATTATGCGCAGCCACAAATAGTTTACCCAAATCGCAAAGTAAAAGTTGGTTCCGTGAGTTTATCTCAAAAGTGGCAAAATGGGAGGGTAGAGCAGGTTGAGTAGCAATCCAAACGGGTAACCTTTTATAAAAAAGTATACACATTCAAATGGGTCGGTCAGATTTACTTAAAAGCAATGTGTATAGAACATGATACCTACCCATATATCATATATGTAATAATCTTACTGTTTAAATATAATGATTTGAACCCATTTGATATTTTCATTTTTTGGCAGCTCTTTATTTGTGATCAATTAATCACCAAAGCCAATGACATATATGTACCAAAAATTTGGGTTCTAGACGGAGAACTACTGAGTATATCAATAATAAAATGCTATTATAACAATTACTAAATTTTGTTGTTGAGCATAGTTCATTCTGTTATGCATGATCAACACGTTGATTTATTTGCACTGCATTCATTTAACCGGGTTTTCGCTACGGTTGATGCCATAAAATTATAAATGTGATATATTTTAATCAAGACGTGTACATTGTTTCAAAGGGAAAGAAGTGTAACCTGACCTGTGCATCAAACATGTTCATGTACCTGATCCCATTGCTAGAGTCAACTCGACCTGCGTTGGGCTGGAAGAGATAAAACGCCAACATATATGAGGCTCAGAAGAGTAGCGAAGCGAAGAACCTCGTCTTTAAGCTTCCCTACTAATATGTGTGAAAACACATATCCGTTTTGTATCAAAAATGACCCATAAAAGACAAAATTGTGCTTAAAATGCTTGTATATTGCTTGTTTTGTCTTTGTGATTATGTAGGTATGGATATAGCAAAAATCGCAAGAAAACGGTCAAAACCAGACAAACACGGACACGAGACGGAAAAGAGTGTACAAGAGCCGAGGATTTGATAGCAAGAAAGGTCAAAAGTCATCTCCAGTCAACCCTTGGTCAACAAAAGTTAACTCACTAAATGACAAAACCCAAAAATACCCAAAACAACCCTCATTGTTAAACATATTTCAAAAATAACCCTAAAACCCTAACACCGTTATCTTTTTATTAATAAAAGATAACGGTCGTTAACCTCCTTATAAAACCCAAAACCATAACCGGTTACCCTTTACCCGAGCCCAAAACACACCCATGGCCCAATCCTTTATATATAAGCCCAAAGTCAACGAGTAAAAAGGTCGGGTCAAAAGAAATCAAACGCACCCTTATAAAAAGAAATACGTGCGAAATATTGTTACTGTTTATCTTCTTCTTCAATTTACCTTGAGTTAAAATCAAAGGGCAAATCAAAATTGATTTCGTGGAAGGAAGATTCGAGTACCAAGCAGTGATGTGGCACAAAGAAACGTCATACAAGAGCTCTCATTGGTCCAATCCCACAAAGAGTGTCACGCGGGTCTGACAAGAAACACACAAAGGATCAACTTTTTGCACTAAAACAAGTGCAAAAGAAGCACGGAGGTCTGACACACGGAATGCCAAGTTGGCAATCCGTGTGCTCACTCAATTAATCCAACGGACAAAAGTTGAGATCCAATGATTAGCTTGAATGAAGGGATGAGATCATGGGAGCGTATAACAGACTCAAGACCTAGAAGCATCATTTGAAGGCTATAAATACAAGCTCACGCCTCACACACATATCATCTTCTTTTCCCCTTTTTTTTAGTTTTTAGTAGCTTAAGTAATTTTTCATTTAAATGTAATTTGCTATTAAGCTTTTGTAATTTCAATTTCAAAGTTTTGTAACTCAGTTTTTAGTTAATGAAATCAAAGTTTACTTTTACATAATCTGTTTTTTTTACTTATAAGCTTTTAAAATTCCAACTGTTTTTGTCTACTGTTTCACAAGCTTCTCAAAAGCTCATCATAAGCTCTCTGAGTCTATAAGCTCAGATTGAGCTCAAATAAGCAATCTAATTTACTCAAACCCTTAAAATTAGCCAAATACCTTTGCTAAATGGATTTTGAGTTTTTGGATGATAAGCTTACAATGGAAGAGCTTATAGGACTTTACTAGCTTATCCTTGTGATAAGCTAGAGCTTGTAGACAGCTCTTTGAGCTTATTTAGCCTTTGTTTAGCTAAGGCCTTTGTAAGTCTTCTTTTATCTTCACTGTCTTTAATTTTCTAGTTTAAATCTGCTTATTATGCTTATCTACTTGCTTATTTGTGCTTATAATTGATTTTTATATCTTATTAGTTATGTTTGATCATCTGTTTTTTATTTCTATAGTTTAGATCTTAGTTTTTCATAATTTGTCTTAAATATCTATAAAAATCTAAAAATAAGTAGCATAGTTGGTAGCTTAATGATTCTGGCTTATTTGATTAAACGTTCCTTTTCACTTCTAATGAGTCTCCTCATCTCTAACGTTTCTTCTCACTTCTATACGTTTCTTCTCTCTTCTAATAGTCTTGTTATTATTAGAATTCCTCCTATATCCCTTGATAACTTAATTATTTCATCTAAAATTTTAAGTATATTTGCGATAATGCAAATGTCACTCCTTCTCAAAACTTTCCACTTTCTAGAAAGTGAAGAACATAAGAAGATATTAAATCTTCAATTGTTATTAAGTCGCCACATTATTGAGTCTCTTATTAATATTCCACCATGAAAGAACTACCATCTCATTTCACATCCCACTTTGTTCCTCAACATTGTCAACCAACAAGACACCAAGCAAACCTTTTAATTCCCAATCATCCACCTTTGTCTCGGATAGGATATATGCACATCAATTGTTAGTGCAAAATGATATATCAATCTTTTCTATCAACCTCTTGTCAACACGTTCCTTCTTTAGTATCGCTAATCCTTTCCCACTCTTCGACTTTTATGGAATCATTTTTTCCATTCATATCTAAGAACACATCGTCTCCATCCTCGTCTTATTTTTCTTTTTATTCTTTTAAAGTTTTATATATATTTATTAAACATATTTTGCAAGATATTAAGTGTCATTCGTCTACTTTTAAAAAGGTCATTTCTCAAATATTTTTGTGTCAATCAATTAAATAGAATCCCATTCTCGTTTAATTAAAGTTCGGTCTAATCTTTCTCACGTAAACATAGTCTGATTCTTTTTTATTTCATCATTTAGGTTGTTTTTAAAATATTGATTAATTGTGTCTAGTTTCTACTTATCTTTTCAAAGTGTCGTTACTTTAGGAATAATAAAACCTAGAAGTGAATGTCTAGTTCCCGTTAATGTTTTGCTATCTATAATATGTACACTTGTCTACTAACTTTGTTTTGTAGAACAACACATTTCTTTATTCCTTGGTTTTTTTTTTTTTTTTTTTTTTTTTTTTTTTTTTTTTTTCCCCAAACAAGGGGGGAGCTAAACCGACGGGGGAGCACTTGCAACGCGCTGCTACTCATTTAAAAATTGCATCAAACTTCTTGAGCATCGATGGTAATTTATTTGATCCATGGATCCGTTAGAGTCAATATACAAGGAATGATATTATCATGGGGACGCAATGAGCAAGGGGGAGCTAGGAGATATGTGGGTAAATAGCATGGAGTTGGTTAAACCATGATGAAGAAGACTTCACTAGGATGATGCAAGCTCTTATTTATGGAAGATAGGATTTGGGGGGGATTATCAATACGATGAAGGTTTAGCAATACTCAAATACTTCACCTCCTT
Organism: Tanacetum coccineum; assembly: GCA_026074375.1. Taxonomy (NCBI): domain Eukaryota; kingdom Viridiplantae; phylum Streptophyta; class Magnoliopsida; order Asterales; family Asteraceae; genus Tanacetum; species Tanacetum coccineum. The sequence continues at coordinate 7,927 of BQNB010001556.1, read as the reverse complement.
CCATTTAAAAATTCACCCTAAACCCCCTTTTAAGGGTCTGCTCTCATTCCTTCAACTTATTATTTTGGAAATACCTACTTTTATTTTCATGCCTTCTTCTCATCTTCACGACATCCTTAAAATAGCGAAGAACACAAAAATCACCTCAACTCGTATTATCTTGTTGTATCTTCTCATTCCTCTAGAACCCAATATACTGGGATTCACCTAATCTTTTCTCATTCCTTCAACTTATACACTCAAAGGTTATGATGATGATAACTAAACCACAACATAATGGAGAATGAATAAATAATAACTAATGTCAACCATAACATAAAACATCAACATTTTATAACATGATATCGAATCATACATGATTTTTTTTGATACAAATTGACCATTAATGATCAAGTACAGGGAATGAAAAATACAATCCTAGAGTCTATTAGCTGGGAGTTACCCATACAACTTAATAGACTATACAAGATAGCTAGAAATGAAAAGTGCAACTAACAGCTACTACTTGTGTCCTCCACTGTATTAGTCCGAGCTCTAGCCTCTAGTACATGGGTACGCATCAAGTGCTCAACCGCATGATCATCCGCAGTCTGACGCTGTCACTCCATACGGCTCACATGAGTCTCTAGTGTCTTAAGGCGTGCCAATAACTCTCTGTTCTGAGCCTCGGAACTAAGGTAAGCCTGGCGTACCTCATGCAACTCTGTCTCGTAAGCAGTCCTCTGGCCTCTCACTACATCAATCTCGAGTCTAATGTCTCTGCGATCAGTCTGAGCGTCATGAAGCTGTGTGTAGAACTCCTCACTTTCCTTCCTTTGAATTTGTGCCTGGTAGCTGACCCTCAAATTAACTCCCTCCATGGAAGTCATCATCCTACGCTCAGAAGCCTGTAAAGCTCTAACATAACCAACATCCTCTGCTCTATCAGTAGCTCTAGCAATAGTCCGGGCATCATGACCAGGACTATGAATCAAACCCTGTCCTGCCTCAACAGTATCAACAAAATCATACCGACCTCTAGGTGGTCTAGCAGCAGCAGCAGCAGAACTCTCTGCTACATCACACCTAAGTAGGGGAGCAGTAAGTACAAATATCCTCCGAGGTGGCATGTCATATCTCATACGGATCATAGCTGCCCTATGACCTAGTGGTGCCTAATCATAGACAAGGCTGGTGGGTGGTAGTAGAAATGGAGGTGATCTAGCAGCAAATGCATCAATAAGTGCCTGGGTATAAGCGGCCATGGGTGGCTGAGGTCTGACAGATATCCTCGCTTCATGGCGTCCAGGTGGTGGTGGTGTAGCAGTAGTCTCATTCTCCTTAAACGTCTCAGTCTCATCAGAAGCCTCAGAGGGTTAATCCTCCTTAGTATCCTCATCGTCAGGCTCATGCTCCTCACTGGGATCCTCCTCGGGATCCTCATCGTCATCCTCAGGATCATGCTCCTCGTTAGGATCCTCCTTAGGATCCTCATCAGCGTCCTCCTCGGGATCCTTATCGCCATCCTTGGGCTCATCTGGATTGTCAATAGAATCCGCATCAGTATCATCCTCCATCGAATCCGAGTCAGCAATGTATCCGGGTGACTCAGCAGTCGGGGAAGCATGCTTAGCATAAGGCTGATCCTCGACCTGCATGTTATCATCTTATGGTACATGGTACTCCGGGTGCTCTGGCTCTGGAACGTCTACTGGTACATGCTCATCCAACTCCATGGGGTCAAGTACATAGGCAGATGATAGTGGTGGTGCATGCCCTTGTTGGGTAACCTCATCGTAGGGGTCCATCTCAGGTAGGTCGCCGGCATTTATCAGTGGAATACCCCATGATGGTCAATCCGATTCAGAGGATATGGAAGTATAGGTAACTGCAGATGATGCGTTGTCTGATGACATGGCTAATATGTAACCATAATATTAACTTGTATAAGTATATTATATAAGACCATCAGTAATATACGTAATGTAATATTAACACGTATATAACCTATGTAAGCACTTAGTATAATCAACTAATGCTAAAATGGTGCATGACATGTAAGCATGTATACTAGATGCAAATAAGTAATATATGTATGTCCCTTGAAAACTTTTTGAATGACGCAATGTTTGAAAATGGTTATAGACCAAGTAAAAATATTTAACCTAGTTCTATATAACCTTGGCTCTAGATATCAATCTGTAACACCCCTAAAATGGGCCACAGCGGAATATGATGTTTCGGGGTTATTACTTTATAGATCAATAGCACAAGATATAAGAACGACCTCTATAAGAGTCGTTTAAAAACTGATACATTGGATTTCATGAATGGTTCGTTACAAAAGCCCATAGGCTTAACTTGTTTAACTTGAAAAAGTAAAGATTTCATAACATAACAATATCCCAAAATGTAATGCACGTAAATCTTTATAGAAATATGACTTCAAAAGACGACCATCCAATGTATCCTTGACTTGCACCTTATTGACCCGAGAAAACATGTTTAAACTATCAGCAATAATGTTGGTGAATTTATAGGTTTATAAATTTAATGAAGCGGATAGCAAGATTTCCCTGTAATAGAGTAACGAATACAATATCACAAAAATGTATTACGATATGCACTAAGCTCATGACACCGAAGCTAAACAATGTATGTATATCAAATACATATAAAATGATAGTGCCCAATGTAGATGCTCAACCCGTAACATTTATGAGTCCGAAATGGTGTAAAATAGCAAGTGCTACTTCCCGAACGGGGATGTTAATTCTCAAATAGATCTATTCATATCATTCGCACTTACAATCTAGTAATTAGCAGTTCATGATGATGGGCATAGTGAGTTATAGCTACTTAGGCAAACTTGTAATATTTGAGTTAAAATGTACTTGCATCCATTTTGTAAAACAAAACATGATCTCATCCCCGAGATTTGATAAATGATTGAAAAGTGTAATAAGGGGGCTATAAACTCACCTTAAGTGAATGAACGAGTAATGAATTAAATGCGTGACACGTCATGTGATAGTCCGAATGCAACCTAAATAACGTAGGTCGTATGAATATATTGAACTTGAATAATTAATATTATTAAATCATATAATGCTACATCACCATCTAAATGTGTTTGTAAAAATGTTACATTTATTCATAAACGAAATAAATGTCTCATAAAAATATTCATGTGTTTTTATACTTAAAAACATAGCCCTTTGTATATTTGTAAAAATAATATACTTTAATATTTAAAGTATATAATTACTTCTTAATTAAAGTCCGTTTTGCATAATACTTATACCCGTGATCTCGTATTTAGTTTGACTATAAAAATGTCATTTTTATAAATATTACCCTGTTGATGAACAGTAACTTTTAATGTTTTTAATAAATTATATAAAAATACTTTTATATAAGTAATTATTGAAATATCATATTTGACGTAACTTATTCCTCTTAACTCCGTTTTTAATATTCTTTATATACATGAGTTCACAAAATAATTTTCTAACTTTTTATAAACTCTTTGAAATCTGTTGTTGTTAGCCTTAATTTTATATAAGTCGAACAAGAATGTTATCGGTCTTATTAGTCGTAATTAGTCTTGTTAAGTTATAGGCTAGTCTGGTTCAACGGGCTTGGATTGTAATCTAATATTGTCCGTGTTC
>BQNB010001555.1:67784-126446 GCA_026074375.1 Tanacetum coccineum | reverse complement strand
GATCATTAGCAATCAAGGCAAGTGGATCTGGATATGGTTCACGGATCACATGAACTTCATTAGTATGTGTCTCGTGTTGGCTGAGATATGCATAAAGCTGATCATAATTGGTTGTATGCAAATCCCTTTCTAACTTAACATTCATCACGAATTTGCTTCACTCGGGCTGAAGGCTATTAAAAACTTTGTGTTTATTTGGATCGGCCGCATTAACATTTTAATTATGTGCATATCGTTGATGAGTTGAGAAAATCGTAAGTAATATACATAAATTGTTTCACCCTTGATGGAAGCAAACCTATCAAACTCGTTATACAGCTTACACTCACGTTCTTGCTGTCAAAGTTCCATGCCTTTCATGAGTAACCTAACTCTGTCCCAAATTACTTTAGCCACTTAGTGATGATTGACAAGAGAGTAGACATCAAGTGAAAGACCTTGAAGAACAATGTTGGTGGCTTCGAGATCACAATCAACTTGAAGTTTTTCTTTCTTGGATAATTCTTCATAAGTCTTTGGTCTTGTGACACCATCCACTTCAATCGTACTCCAAACAAGTGGATCGTTGAGAACTGAGTCATGAATCATTCTACCGTGTTCCTTACCTTGTATGTAAAGCAACATACAACTTTGCCAAGAGTCATACATTGACTTTTCAAGTATAGGAGGACGGTTGTCAGCCCCGAAAACTATCATGTGTTCAGCTAAGGTAGTCATTTTTAAATGATTGTTGTATGAAATGATGAAATTTGATCGTTTAATGATAAAGGAGAATTGTGTTAAAGAGTTGTTGTTGAAGGTGATTAAAATTAGTATTTCAGGAGATTTTACAAATCTTGATTAAACTGAAAAAATAACAAAGTATTTCGCGGGATTTTACAAATGCAAGACAAACCGTTGAAAATAACATTTTCCGGAAAATTGTAATATTTCACACAAATATGTTCTTGTGCAAAGTTTCACACAAACAAGTGTATGTAGTATTTCGCACAATTAAGTCAATGTAATATTTCGCACAACTTGTTCCTATGTAATATTTCGCACAACTTGTTATGTGTAATCATTCGCACAACTTGTTCCTGTGTAATGTTTCGCACAATAAGCCTGAAAAATTGTGTAGAGTTTTATTTAGCACAAGTTGCGTATTTCGCACAAATATTACTTAACCTGTTTCGTACAAAATAAAGTATTTCGCATAAATGTTACTCAAACATATTTCGCACGATTAAAATATAACTTATTTCGCACAAACAAGATACGAAAAAAACACAAAAAAATCACCTAAAAACCACCCTTTTTGATGTTTTTTCTTGATTCTTTTTGTACAACTAAGTATCTTAAACCTAGATCTTGTATAAAAACATAAACTTTATGGTTTTTAACACCTAAATCTTATGTTTTAATTTTTTTTCGTGCGTGAGGCTTTCAAACACAAAAGAACACAAAATAAACGCACACAAATCACACGATATCACCCCATGGTGACTGATACCAATTGTAGAATATCAAATCACACAACAATCTAAGTAATAAAGAAAGAAATTTAGAGAGAGGTAGAGAGTGGTTGGAACAAACTAGAAAGAGAAAGAAATTTGTTTGTTTGTGAATGAACCAACACCCTCTCCATGGGATGGAGAGGGATTTTATACATCCTTACATGGGGCGTCCATGGGCCTTGTGTGCCATGGGCTTGGCCCGGTTAGCTTACTTTTACACAATGTTTAACTAAGCACTTAACTACGAGCTACGAAATAAATTTTAGAAGTGAACAAAACTTTTTCATAATCATAACAAACACACATTTTTTTGCACTTGAAATCTGTAGCATGGGTAATTACAACAAAATAAATAAATATATAAACATCCCCCACTTGAGATAAATTATATCGAAAGTGAATGTGATAACGGGGGGTCTTCATCGATCAAAATGATGTGTCTTCCACGAAAGCGTATTTCCCGAACCCTTCCACTTAAGCAACTAGCAACTCCCCGATTATAGGCTATAGACTACGCGGTAGGCTAAGGCAAAATGGTGTAACGAAACATAAGTATGGGTTTATGAAATGAAGGAAAGGATCTAAGGGGTTTTTTATGGGTATCTTGCAACAAAAATAAGTGCAACAAAGGGCTTTTCACGGGAGGTCGATAAGTCGATGTAAGAGGTCGATAAACATACACAATAATACATATATGGGCTAAATTTTTTGTAAATCCTAAAAAGTTTCCTTCTTGAACTATCTAAACCAATTGTATAAAGAAAACTCAAAACGATGGTTGTCTATGGTATTCCAATGATGTACATTCCAAGTTCTAAAGTCTACAATACTACCGGCACACTCAAATTTGGTGGGTAATGTCATATAAGAAAACGGAATATAAGGTTTTCCTCACCAATGAAATAATGGGTAGTTGTGCTCGGCATAGATCTATTCTAGTTTTGGTAAAGAAAAACATGTCAAATTTTCAAAACAAACTAGATAAAACGAAGGCAAATATTATTCAAGTGATAATTCTACTCCCATCCCCTACTTAAGTTGTGCAATGTCCCTATAGTACATGAAATGATGAAAATCGAAGGAAATAGTAGGATTGAAACAGAAAGACTCCTATGTTTGTTGTGTATGATCGAAGATACACGTTTATTAAACGTGTCCAGTCTTGGGATCCATGAGCAAACTTCTTATCCTTGGATTTACTTAACAAACCGCGTGCATTATACATTTAAATAATAAATAAAACAAGAGAAATGAAAAACCTAACTCACTTTCGTAGGATCACGGTTGCATTTAATGTATGCAACAAGCTTTTTAAACCACTCGGTGTCCCGAGTGGACGAGTAAAATCTTGTGAGGGCTTACAAGGAACATACCAACAAAGTTCATAACAAAATATAAAAGGTTTTGTGAGGACGAGTAAAATTTTATTTTTGATATATTTTCCTATAGGAAGGAACTACGGCGTAGTTGCGTGAACCTGGGCAAGCCTTAATACTGTAAGACCAGCTACGGCATAGTCTGGTTACCCATCTACGCCGTAGTTACTTGACTGCAGGTAAGCCCTTACTTAACCATGAGCCGAGGCGATATCAATCCTCTTCCCCTTCGCTGTAGCAACCTACAAAAAGAGTAAAGAACACACAAAACCAAACAAAATGCAGAAAAAAATGAAACAAAATAAACTAAAAGGATATAAGTCAGGTTGTCTCCCAGCAAAAACTTTTGTTTATTACTGAGTCTTTAAGTTAGACTCAAATCGGGTCTACGTCATTCTTTGGACACTTCCAGCTGTGTCCATCTCTTTTTTTATCATTCTCTTGAAGCTTGACCCATTTACCCTACCAAGGGGTAGCTCATCTTTTAGCATCTTCTTGACATACCCAAAGCTTTTCCCATTATCAAATGAATATCATTTTACTTCGAATGCATCCACACTTAACTTAGGAGGATCATAATAGTTCCATCCATATCGCTTTCCCTTTGCTCTTCTTCTTCAAATCCTTCATCATACCATGACTCTATTGTTCCTCCATACACTTTCTTACATTTTCCCCAAATGTCATCCAGTATGGGCCCTTTCTTCCCAATCCTTCGTTCGTACTCGTTTGCTAATTGTGTGACCTCATTTTTTAATTCCGAACTATATCTCTGTAAGGTTTTTGAGTATGGATCATTGTGTATGCTCGAAGAGTTTGATCCTATTTCGAAGCTATCAAGGACCCCTTCATTGAGCATAACATTCTTCCAAGATTTATCAATATTTGTGTGCCTGAATTTGATCTTCAACCATTGTTCGAATGAAAAGTCCTGCGGTCGGGGTTTTTTCCGAACTTCTTGAGTAAAGTCAGGAAAATACTAGTTTAGTTTCAGATTTGGATCCTCGTGATGGTTTGATTTAGCCTCTTTAGGGGAAGCTACAGCGTAGTCCCTCATAGGTCTATATTGTAGTTATTTGTAAGGTGCTTCCTTTTGTATACCATGAGAATAATTTAAGGGTTTATAATTTTGAACAAACCATTCGTCGTATCTCCTTTCCTGGGTTGTGTCATCTATGTTACTGTTTTCATACCTTATTATAAGATAATCAGAAAATATAATATCTTCACCCTTAATGTCTCGTCTCTCGTTATCACAATAACAATACCATTGCTTGATGACACCGTGCTCATCCATTCTATAGATTGAATCTCCTTCATTACAATCTTTTTAATTCGGGTCACAAGTAGGCCAAAATATACTCATGTCTTTACTCATTACCCGAATAGACTTATAAGAATGCAATTTCCATGTTACCATTCTTGGTTCAGCCATTTTTGTCTTTCCTTTGCGCCCTATGAGTGGTTCCTTAATATCATCATAACAAACGAAGGTATCTTCATTGCTCTCATTAGTATCATATAGGTGATTATATTTTCCAAATTACAAGCACAAGGGGGAATCATATGAGAATAGATCTTCACTTATTTTTGGAGGATTGTATGATTCTTCCACTTAGATAGAATTAGCCATGCAAAAATTTTTGATAGGGACAGTCGGGTGAGGTACATTTCCATTCATATCAAACAAAATCCTATTCTCCCATATTCCTAACGAAATTTCCCTATGGAAAACATTTATTTGAGCATGGATAGTAGCTAGGAATGGTCTGCCTAGTATCATAGTCTCATTAGGATCTCCTATCATATCAATAACCACAAAATCAGAAGGGAATACAAACCTATCGATTTTAGAACATTATCCACTATTCCCATAGGGGCCTTTTTTGACATATCAACCATTTCAAGTAACATATTTGTTTCCTAAAGATTAGTTAGTTTTAAACTTTTAAACAATGAGCGTGGAATGATATTAACACTAGCACCTAAATCTACCAACGCATACATATTTAAACTACCAGTGTTACATGGAAGAGTAAAACTCCTTGGATTTAATTCTTTTGGAGGTAGTTGGAATGACAAAACTCCTAATGGCCCTTCATTATCCTTCTTGGAAACCTGCATATCACAATTAGAAATAGAAGATACTTTGTGGAGTTTGCTAGTTTCATTAGAATAAGTTTCAACACTCTGAGCATCATCGTCAGCAAATATTACTTTACAATGACCAAATGAGGTAGATGAGTTGGGCACCTCCTTAGCAGCCTTCGCTTTGAAATCCTTTGTCAATTGCTCAACATGTATTTCCATGTTCTTGAATGCAACATTTTGGTTCCTGTTAGAAACATAAATTTCACAGTCTAACAAGAGAAGCTCGGTCTTGAAGAAAACTAGCGTTTCATAGCTCGTTAGTTAGTTAACTAATTAATCTTTTAATGATGTAAACCGGCCAAGATACAAAAATCCCAGGTAAAGCCCACAAAGGCCTCCTAGGCCAATCCCCATTTAGAGTATAAATACTCTATGTTTTTCTCATTTTTAGGTGAGCTAGTCAGTATTATTGTTAGGGTTTCTAGCCACCAAAAAGTTTTCTTTCAATCATCAATAAAGTCTTTATTTTCCTGCATCTTGATTCTACACATCATTGTTAAGGTTTGTATGAATGATCATGGAACCTACAATTGGTATCAAGAGCCTTCAAAATTGATGAATTGATTTGGTTTGTGTTTTTAATTTGTTTTGATTTTCGAAAGCTTTTTTTTTATTCTTGATTCATAGATGGTATGTGCTTAATACTATAATCATCATACCCATCTCGTTAGAAATCAAAGATTTACGGTTACAATTTTTTTGTTGTTCAAAAATTAAAAAAAAAACGAGTTGTTTTTTTTGTGATTCGAAAACACATACAATTAAAAAAAAGAAGGGTGTGTCTTGGCTTGTAAACACAAAAACGTTTTTTGTTCGATTGTTAAAAAAAACAAGAAACCACGTGCTCTATTTTTCTTATATTCATTTTAAAAAATATATATATGTGGTTTCTTGTAATTCAATAAAAAAGTTTTTTTTCTTATTTATTGAGTGGTTCATTCTTGGTGGTACTCGGCTGAAACAAGAGCGAAGAAAAGAAGTGCACACAAAGTGCTCTCGTATAAGCCGATCAAGTGCAGTCTAGTTGCAACCAAACGAAGTGCAACTCATTGAACAACCAAACCAGTGACATCTTTCTAGAGCCGAACAAGCAAAAAAAAACTTTGACGACCGACGACCAAAAAGTTTTGAAGCCGAACGAGTGACAACCAAGGTGAACTGATCGAGCAAAAACCTTGTCAACCGACCAGTGAAATCCCTCAAGAACCGAAAAAGTATAAGTTTCTACAACCGAACGAGTTGAAGCAGTGGGAACCGAACAAGACATTTTGTTTGAAGACCGAACAAGCATACACACTTCTCGAACCGAACGAGCAAAATTTCTTAAGGGTCGAACGAGTGGATTTATTGTTTGAACCGATCGAGTGTATTTCTTCAACAACCGAACGAGATAACACTTGAGAACCGAACGTGCTCAAACCCCTTTAGGAACCGAACAAAATAAAACCAACAACATTCTACACGTTTAAGTTTTGTTACGGATTTTCGGTTTCGAGTGACGTTGCTCTACGGGACTTAAGACTTATATCATCGTGTTCGTGACATCGTTTCGATCAACGTGGTATATTTGGATGTTACCGACGATAACCGAACAAGGTTAAATGATTAAAAGTTCATTCGTTGCATTTTTATAAAATTCAAATCGAAGAAGACAATAGGCAGGAGGGAAAACGTGTGTCAATTTTAACAAAAATTCGATTTTTACACTTTTAGTCCCTGGACTTGAAGTATTTCACCATTCATCCTTTATTGGTTTTTTAAACCTCCTTGATAAACCAACTTGACACCGTTAGTCCTTCTTCTTTGAAAACAGCCCATTAGTGATTCAAAGTGAACCGTTTGTCCCCATTTGAGTTTTGATCAACCGTTAATCAACTCACGCTCATAATTTGTGCACCGTTCATCGTTTCAAGCTCCTGTACTTCAATTTAAACAACGATCTCAACATCAATTAATTATTGTTTTACGGTTTCTTCTTGATTTTGTAAAATCCCGTGAAAGATACGATTCCTTTCTCGGTTTTAATCAAAGATTTGTAAAATCCCGTGAACAGCAATTCATTTCAATCAAACACAAATCAAACAAATCAACAATCACTTGAGATCCGTACATTCATACTTAAATCATCATGTCAACTGATAAAGAATCAAGTGCCGCAGGTACGGACAATCGTCCTCCAATGTTGATTGAAAGTGACTACGAGTCGTGGAAGATTCGTATCGAGAGGTACATTCGTGGTAAACATCTTGGCAAGTTAATTTGGAGATCAATCCAAGAAGGACCTACTCCACATCCCTAAATTACTGTGACAGAAGGTCAAGGTGATACTGCAGTACAAGTCACAAGAGACAAGCGGGATGAAGAATTTACTGAGATTGAGAACAATAAAGAACTAGCTGCATTCAAGCAACCAACATTCTCAGTCAAGGGCTCCCAAGACATGTATTCAACATACTAAACCAGACTCGTACTGGGAAAGAGATTTGGGACAATGTAGAGCTACTAATGAAAGGTTCGGGAAAGTCTCTCCAACAACAGAAGGAAGAACTGTTTGATGAGTACGAACGATTTCGTGTAATAGGAAATGAGTCAATTCATGACTACTTTGTTCATTTCTACAAGCTGATAAATGATATGAAGATTACTCAACTTAACATCCCCACTCATCATATGAACACCAAGTTTGTCAACAACCTTCCTCCGTATTGGGCAAAGTATGTGACCAATGTGAAGAACAACAAGGATATTTCTGCGACAACCTATGTTGAACTTTATACCTACCTTAAATCATATGAACCACATGCTATGAAGACACTCAAGAAACAGGAGCAGTCTACCAGCATTGTTGATCCTTTGGCATACCTTGCTCAAACAACACACTACCATGCACCAACTCAAACCACTACTCCACCACCACCACAATATGGACCACTAACTTCCTCCACCCCACAACAAGTCCCTCAATCAAGCAATGATGCTATGTTGGCAACCATGAACCAAATCGTAAACTTGTTGAGTGGTTTCCAAAAGCAGTTTCCTCCAACCAACAACCAGCTCAGGACATCGTCCAACTCAAGGAGTCATGCTACGGTGCATGACGGGCAGATTATTACTGAAACCGTTCAGAGAAGAGCTCCGGGTAATGTTGGTAATACGGGTAATCGAGGAACACAGAACTACGGGCAGATGACGGACAACGTAGGGAAGAAGGTGATATGCTACAACTGCCATGGAGAAGGGCATGTATCTAGGCAGTGTAAGGAGAAAAAGAGAGTAAAAGACTCTCAGTACTTCAAGGACAAGATGTTGTTAATGGAAGCTAAGGAGAAAGGAACAGTTTTAGATGTTGAAGCCGAAGCATTCCTTGCTGATGTAGAATGTACAGCTCCTTATGATCAGCCACTGGCTATTACGACTACCAACATGTTCGAAGTAAGCCATGAGGACGCGTACGATTCTGACATAGATGAAGGACCTCATGTAGCAGCAGCTTTCATGGCTAACTTGTCATCCACAAGTGGAACAAATAGTGCAACCACCAGTAAAGTCAATGAGGTACACATTGATGCTAATCAAATATTTGATAATGTGAATCATCTGTTGACATATAAGATGCACCAGGGAGAACACCTAGACTCCGATGTTGATTCGGATATTGATGACAATACGATTCCGTATCATTAGTACCAACTTCACAGTGAAGTTCAAGATGTTCTAACTAAGGTATCTTCTGCGCCACCCGGTGAGATATCCATGATTACCATCTTAGATGACTTAAGAACCCAGTTAGACAGACATCTTAAGGTTAATCAGGAACAATGCCTGGTTAATAACTCCTTAAGAGCTGAGCTTGCAAGATGCAAACTAGAAATGGTTAGTCTTGAACGTAATAAAGTCAAACATGATTTAGACCAGACCATTGTTCAACGTAACAAACGGAATGCTGAGCTTGAAGAAGAAAATGTGTTGCTAAAGTCAAAACTTTCTTAAAACGTTGAGTCAATTAACTCTTTGAAATTGAAAGTAAAAAGGTTGTTTCTGAAAAAAAGGTCCTTGAGGACAAGTACCTTGAAGAAATAGTTTGTTTAAAAAGTGTTAATAAAGTTGCAACAAAAATTTTGCAAAGATTTCAACAACTAACACAAACTATTCCAATGTTAACAAAACGACCTAACCTAGCAACGCATGATTTGCACAAAAAAGCTCTAGGTCGTAGCAATCCGTGGAACCTCAAACAAGCTAAGTTGTCTCAACCTACCTTGTATGATGGCCATGCACTTTTAAACCCTACCCATACCTCTATTAAATTGCATGACAGTGAAGAATCATTAGTTCACGCTAAAGTCAGTAGAACTAAGATGTCTAAAAGACTAGGGACAATTAAACCCATAAACTATGCTGAGCTCAATGCCTTGTATAGTCACTTTGTTCCTCAGAAGGAACTGTCTCGAGAACAGGTTTATTGGTTACCTGCTGAAGAACTTGCTACTCAGAAAAGTAACCCACCTAAACTTGTGACTCCTTTTGTCGTACTCGTCAGGCAAAGAGTCAAATTTCCACTTGTTTACAAGGCTTAAACACGTGGATTCCCGCATTTGCACATGTCATAAAACAAAGAACAGATCCATGTCGCTATCCACACGGCTCAGGGGAGTTTAAACCCGTTAAAGCAATGTTTACAGAACAAATCATACCTTTTTATGAAAATGTTAAACAACTTGTTCAAAAACTTAATGAAAACATTGTTACAGAAGTAACTGAATACATGCGGATATTTGACGAACTGGACACTGAGTATGAACGTTGCGTTCTTGCGAACAAGAACCTGAAAATAGAGCGAAAAAATCTTTTAATTCAAAATGACTACTTAATTGCTAATTGTTTAGAGAAATATATCTTCTCTATTGTGCTTGCTTCTGATATTGTTATGCCCCCTAGTTCGAATTTCCTTTGCGAAGAACTTAGATCTAATTGCGATAGGGATCACTCCAAAGTCGTAGAACTTGAAGCTGAGATTTTAAAGAAGCAACAAATGCTTAATGAATCTGAAAAACGTTGTGCCTTTATCGAAAAGAATCACGTTAATTTACAAGTTAAATTTCAAAAATATAAAGAATGTCTTCAAAACCAGAGGGTTTGTGATAATTCTAACTCAACTGCATCTAATGCAATTTTTGAAATTAACAAGTTAAAGGATCAGCTTCAAGGGAAAGACGACACCATCAGAAACTTGCAAACTCAGATCAACATCACGAGAATGTTGAATGTAGGATCCACTGTAGGTAGCTTCGATAAGCAGGCCTTAGAAACTGAGCTAACTCAGTTGAAAGATGCGCTCACTTCAGTTAGAATTCAAATTGATGGGTATAAGGCAGAGAATGTGAATCTGAAACGACGTTATGAAGAACTGTCGAAATCTAATGCTTACTCACGTTCTACATTCACCGCAAAGATTAATGCCTTAACTGCTGAGAATGCCAAACTGAAAACTGAGCTGAGTGGCAAAAAGAGTAGTGGATCTACAGCCTCTGAGAAACCCAAAGTACTTGCTTCAGGGATGTATACCAACAGTTCAAAGTACGTTCCACCTCCAAAAAGAGCCAACTGGGTAAAACCAACCCCGTTGCCTAAGAAAAAGCAAGTTACTTTTCAGGAACCCCCCAGGACTTCAAATAGACCCACACAGAAACCACCAGTGCAACAAAACAAGAAGCCTAATGTTCCTGTGAATCTGTCTACAAGAACCAAACCTGCCACTGAATCTCGCAAACCTATGCCAAAGAGCCACACTCGGAACCATCGTATCTTGCCCAGTAAAAGTGTGAACGCGAGGAGAGCAGCAGATCACAATAGGAAGTTGAATGTTGTTGATCATAATCAGTTTGTGATTCGTTCTTTGAAGTCTGTGAATACCAAAACCCCCCAGGCCAAACATAGTGTGAATCATACTAAGAAGGTTTGGAAAGCAACCAGAAATCATAATGTGAACACTACTAAGACAGCTTGGAGACCAACTTGGAAAGGTGTTGGATAGTGATAAGCTCTAGTGGAAACCCACTGGATGACATTTCGATTGTATGATAACTGTCCTTTAACTAGGTAATGGTACCATGGCTGAGCCTTTAGAACTTACCTCGAGCGTTAGTTCTAGTTCCAAAGTTACTATGATCTCTAGGTTCCCTGATTGCAAACTTAGTGATCAAAAAGCTGGTTCCAAGGGGATATCTGGTATTTTTGAATGCTAAAGCATTGTATCCTTTGTATATTTGTGTATATTTGCAAAAAAAAACAAAAAAAATAGAAAACGGAAAAAAACAAATTTTTTTTAGATAAATGGCTTGCAGTTATTTCAGACTGTAACCCGGTCTCAACCTAAGATCTGATGTACGTTTCAGTGCATTATTTCTTTAACAGACGAGAAGTCGTCTCTAACACCGAACAATTTTTCTCATAAACAATTTGTTTTATCAAACATGTTCGGAGTTACCATTCAGACATTGACCAAAACTCTTTCAAAAATACACGGGTCATTGTTTGAGGGGGAGAATCAGTTTTACTAACAGTTTTGCAGGTTTGTTGGACGCACTGTTGCTGATTCTATTACTGAAAGATTGAAACGAGCCACAACCTACGTCTTTAGACGGTTTGATTTATCACTCCTGTCTCGGTATGTTTCAGATCTAGTTTTAATATTCACTTGATATTTGTGCTCATTTAGCTCACCTCAATGTTTGAGGGGGAGCTCAAAACATTTTAAGTCCATTATAGATCAAAACCATACAAAAGTTGCATACTTTTGATCGGGGGAGAAAATGTGACTTAAATGTAAACCGGATAACTAATGATTCGATTGATTCAAAATGATAAATCCTATCCTTGCATGTGCAAAACATCTTTCGATTATCGATGCACATGTGTAGGGGGAGTAAAAGTGTTAATATACTCAACAATGTCAAGATACCAAAGCTTTTGTGTTATACACAAGTATCTTGATAATTCACAAAGAATCTTTTGTTTCATGATTGGGAATGTGATCTTAAGGAATGCGAAGGAATGAGATGTTGTACCACCAGGGTATTCGTAGAATACTCATATACTTGTCTTCGGACAGTATCTACTAGTGAGAATGACTCGTCTTACAAATACTTGTATGAGTTTGATGAGAGCCATGAGGCACTTCATATCTTTCGAGATATCTTTCAAAACATCATCAGAGCATTCTGATTTAAACTTTCGTTGTGTCTTTAATAAATTTCACAAGCACGTCGAACATTTTTCAAATTACGTTTTTGCCAACAGGTCTTCTACGGTACTTAATTGTATTAAGAAGTAAAATCTTGAACAGGAATTATACAGTATAGTCAGCAGATAGTAACTGTACTGACTCACTCTTTACCATTCCATTACGGACATCTGGTTTAGAGAACAACAAGCATACGGAAATCTGATACTTTGGTATTGGAGGACTTAAAGGCTTTGAGCTGGAAAACCTGTCAAGAAGGTTCTTTATTGAATCTATCTGATCACAGGTGCAGTATTCGTACTGTATGGTAATCGACTCACCATGTTTCCAAAACAAAGAGTTGACTACTCCAGAGCAAACGGCTACTGGTAAAGAGATATCAAATCCGTTCATAGTTGATAGTTTACTAAAAACTATAAGGTTATCATTGCACCTTGTTATTGCAACAAAGCATTGACTAGTCCATAGCCAATACGACTCATGTTAAAGACATTTCAATCCGTTGATAGCTAATAGTTTGCTAAATATTGTATTATTGTTCATTATCAAAGATTTGAAGACATTCAAAAAGCAATACCATGAAGGCTTCCGCACCTCTGAAATCAAAGTTTCCTTCAAATGCTAAAGTCAAAATAATTAGAAGAGAAAGAGTACTAAAGCTTCATGATTACAGGGAAGTATGAGATAGCATGTCGAACCAAAGTTAGGAATGGGCGAAATCGAAGAAAATATCACATGTAATTTCAGAAAATCTGAGATCAAGATGAAGTTATAAAATCTAGTAATTCAGTTTCAAAGAATGAATTTTTACTGAAGCACATACTGGTAAGAAAAGTGAAGAACTGCAACGACATACGAGCCTATTATGCTAGGTATTCTAATATGTACGCTAAGAAGACCTTCAAAAGAAGACCTCACTTAGGGGGTGGATTGTTAGAAAACACTAATTTCTCCAGTCTAAACAGTGATAGCTCCGTCTTGAAGAAATTAGTGTTTCATAGCTCGTTAGTTTAGTTAATTAATTAATGTTTACTGATGTAAATGGGTCTGTTATGCAAAAAGCCTGCACAAGCCCAAAAGAAGGCCCATAGCGCCGACTCCCATTTAGTTTATAAATAAACTTGGTTATTATCATTATTAGGTTAGCTAGTTAGTTATTGTTAGGTTCTAGGCCACCAAATTGTTCCTCTTTCAATTTTTAATCTAACTCCTTATTTTATTTAATCTCTTGATTTCTACATTTCATTGTTAAAGGTTTATTTTGAATGATCATGGAACTTATCAATTATAGCTTTTAGGTTGTTAAAAACTTAGTACTAAGCAAGAGTACTCTGTAGTATTGATCTAATACTATTGAAGCTTTTTGTGTTTTATTCATTGTTCATGTTTAGTATTGTTTTAATTGATTAATACTTCTAGAGTTATTGAAGTGTAGGATTCGCATACACTTTGTATACAAACAAGTCCTACCATTGTTATTTTGGATTCATCCAAGGTAACATACACTTTACAAGGTAAAGAATTCGATCAAGATTGGGTTCAACAAGATTCGTCTTTGGAAATGACGAATTGTTCATATTGTGGAAACCAATGTCGATCTTATTATCTTAGACTTGATTTTACCTTGGTGGGAAGATTATAACAATGTTTTCCAAATTTCTTTTGCCGTATTACACATGAAAATTCTTTCATATTCTTTTCTAGGCAAAGCATTATAAATAACCATTTTAGCATCGTTATTTTTCGCAAGTTTTTTTTAAGATCATCACTTTGTTTTTCGAAAGGGATAATATCATCTAATATGGTTTCCGAATTTTTTTGAATGGGTTGAAAATCACTGTTGGTAATAACATGTTAAAGATCTAGATATTTTTATTTAACATATGTCTCGAATCTATTTTACCATAAATAAAAAGCTATACTTTCAAAGAGTGGTGGTCTATGCATAATTACCCTTCTAGGATTTTTGTTGGAATCCATAGATCGTCTAAGTATTTAAAATACAGTATATTTTAAAAATCTTGAGTGACCTTGGCTCCTGATACTAATTGTGGAAACTAGAAGGGGGGTTGAATAGTTTACAGGTTCGTTTTCGTTTACAAACTTTGCTTTCAATATACTTAGATTCGAGTAGTATGTTTAACCAACCAATAATATGAATCAACCAAGTAAATATCTAAACTAATAGTAAATAACAATCACAACAATATAAAGAGATGAGAGAAGGAACAATCAAACCAAGACACCAAGATTTATAGTGGTTCGGCTACGAAGCTCTTCTTCGCCCTACTCCACTCCCCGAGTATCCTACTCGAGATTTCACTATGTCAACAAGCTCCCTTCAGGCGAAGAAAACCGTTTACACGTCGCTTACGTTATTTTCTGACACTAAGCTAAATGTCGAGTCCTAATCTTAGCTAGAACCAATCTACCACTTCACAATCAATACACGATCACTAGATCTACACTATCGGATTTACACAATATCCGAATCACACAAATATACAAGATAATTACAATAGAGATTTGATACTTAGAAGAAAGGAGAAGAGATCACAAATCAACACTTCGTTTCTTGGCGAATACGAGTGTTCTTCTCTTGCACTTGAATGAGAGGGAAGAGATGAGAAGAAGAGATTAGATCACTTGAAACAAGATCAAGAGGATTGTTAGAGACAAGATATTTAGTGAGAGAAAGAAGGTTTTTAGAGAGAGAAAGAAGTGTGAGAAAATTCGTGCAAAGAGGTCTGATTTTCTGTAAGGAATGGAGCAGTATTTATAGGCAGGAAAATCCAACGGTCACTGGCGGCGGTCCCGGCGGTCCCAGATATATAAGCGGGCCGCCAGGCCTATAAGGGGGCCGCCAGGTAGACCACGCTCTCTTTTTTGTCTTTTTGTGGGGATGGTTGTATCTGGTATAGAAGCTTTCGTTTTGGGGGGGAAATTTGAATTTCAAATTTTAAGTTTTTAATAAAACTTTTCTTTTAATTAGAAAATATTTTGTATAATTAATTTTCTGAAATTCTTTAGTAAAAATGTAATGGATAAGATAAAAATATTTTCTTGATCACTAATCATGTTTAATGATTTGTTTGTTCATACCTTAAGTGATTACTAATCTTAGAAATGGAATTTTACGATTAATAATTTGTAAACGTTTAATTTTATCGTAAACGTTTTTACATTTTGTTATTATCAAAACGTTGAGAGGTCAAAAAATATAAATAACGTTTTTAGATATTATTTGTATTAACATATAGTTTGACTACCGGGTTGACTAGCCAATCACATAACGTCTTCAAACCTATAAGGTCATAGTCAAACTCGTTCTATGGCATTATCGTAATAATATACTTAAAAACCGGTTTTGAGGTGTTACATCGTATGAGCGGGATTTATAATAGGATAGATTCATATGATATGACACTTGCCATGAGGACTTATTTATAAATAGGTTTTTACCTCACTTTCATTAAACGTGTGTACTCACCAACTATTTTCAAAAAGATAGTTGACCCGTTTTCTCATGCATTTCAGGTGATCGCCAGTAAGTTTCTTGTGAAGACATATGCATCATTAGGTCTTACCATGTCGTCTCTTTCAAACTTTGAAATGTCAAGACAAAGCTTTTGTGAACTTAAAAACTTATGTTTTAAAGCTGATGTTTGGCTAGGACAAATATTGTAATAATGTATTATTTCTGTTTAATTAATGTATGGTGTTGTGCTATTACCATATGCTTGTGCATTGTACTGTCACACTCCGTGTTTCCGCTTTAGAGGGGTGTTAAGTACAATATATAATGTGGCAACGTTAGAAGAATTAGTTAACAAACGTTTGCAACGTTAGTCCTTTATACTAATTGCCGTTTGAAATTAACTCAAAAATTTGTTTTCTTAAAAAAATTCTTTTCTAATTATTTTAAAATTTATACATGTTTTTATACACATTTTGATACACGTTTTTAAAAACGTTTTATACACGTTTTTATAAAAACATTTATTGAAATGTGTTTATAAAACCGTGTATAAAAACGTGTATAAAAACGTGTATAAAAACGTGTATAAAACCATATATAAAAATGTGTGTATAAAAACGAGCATAAATGATGAGGTGTACTTTTATACACTTTTTAAATACACATTTTTTTAAAGTTTTTTTTATACACACATTGTAATACACGCTTTTATAAACAAATTGTAATACCGTTCTTTTATACATGTTTTTTATACACGTTTTTGTACACACAATTCATACTCGTTTTATACAAGTTCTTATATGATTGTATACACATTTTGATACACGTATTTTAAAAAACGTTTTATACCATCGTTTTTATAAATACATGTATTAAAAATGTTTTTATTTAAATGTGTTATAATTAATATATAAATATGTGTGTTTTATAAAAAGTGCTATAAATGTTGAGGTGAGGGTTTTTTACACTTTTTCGAGGCATAACCCCCTAAAGATGCAAATATGCCAAAAATGTTTGTACTTATATCGTTTTCTTTTTTATGTGTCAGCATTTGGAAGCATTTTGGAGAGGAAAAAATTCATTGTGAGATAGGTTCGATTCAGGAAAGAAAACTGGACAAAAATACAACTTTTCAAGTGGCGACTAACCTTCATATTCTGACTCTTCACCAAAATTGCCAAGAAAGTAAAGTTTTTAATTAAAAATGTGACTTCTCAGGTCGTGGAGACGGCGTCAGAATTTCACCTTCGACTGTCGTCATATTCAAGAGGCAACGACGTCTACCAATTTTATAACAGCGTCACGATGCTGACTAGGAAGAATCCCTTTGGATGATTTGAGGGCTAGATGGCGTCACGAAGCCCTTAGCTGAGCGACCGTTTAGAATCCAAAGTTTATATATACAAATTTATTTTTATATTTGCGTTATGGAAACTTGGGGAGAACCTTTGTAGCTGATATTTTTAGGTCGATTTTTAGGGTTTCATACCCTTGTTACTCATGGTTACTCCATATTCTATTGAATGTGAAGTTTTTCTAACCTTTTATTAATTCAATATTTCTATGTGTTGTTTGCATTAATTGGTTCTTCGCTTTTAATTAACATGTTTGGCTAAATTTAATATGTGTTTGCTTATGATTGCATGAAACCTAGTTTGTAATCTCTTTTTATATTGCTTCTTGTTAGTAGTGTGCATGTTAGGCATTAGAAAACTAGCTATTTGATCTTTATATCATAGCGAAGACGTCTAGTGAAACGTGGTTTGGTTAAGAGGAAACTCACATTCTGGATCTTCATATCTAGTTTGCCATAAGGGTGAATCCTAGTTAAGTTATTTAGTGCGCGTGAATTTATTATTGGACGTTGTGCGGTGTGTGGTGTCTTCACGTAATCACCATCTAGATTGTACAACGTAGAGTAGCGGAGTTGACCAACCCGTTACTGAATTAGTTGGGGATTACGTACTCAACACACTAACGAGGGTGTGGCGGGGGCAATAAATTAGAGAGAGCATTACGGGAGTTACGCCCATGTTTAGGTGAACAGTTTGTTTTATACCATACAAGTTTTCAATAATATACTTTTATGCAATTAAAATTATGAGTAGTTTTAATTATGTGATTTAATCAACCCTCTTCAAAAAACCCGGAGGATTTTATTATGCTTTCTAAAAAAATATAAAAACACAAAAATAGTCTTGTTCAACATCTTTAGGACCCTAGTAAACATACAATTCGAACCTACCCAAACTATTCTCCTAAAGAACGATAATAACCCCCCGAGTCTTGTCTATACTGTACTACAACAGTTAGGTACTCTGCATATGAGGTTGTAAAAATTCTTGCGTTTTGCAACATTTCGCATCAATAAATCGTATATAAAAACGTAATTTATAAAACGCAATATTTAAAAACGTGGTATAAAATCGTGGCGTTAAAAAACGTGGATAATAGTATATAAAATACGTATCATAACATGTTATAAAACATTATTAAAAATGGGTATAAAAACGTTGTATAAATATCATATAAAAAACGTGTATAAAAAAGTGTATTAAAATTTGTTGTATAAAATACATGTATTAAAAATTATATAAATATGTGTCTATAATAACGTGTTATTTAATATATGTGTATATAAACTTGTATAAAACAAAGTGTATAAATACTGTGTATATAAAAACCAAGGGCCGGCTTTGAGGGTGTGCAAGGTGGTGCGACGACAGGGCCACCAAAAATTTTTAAGGCACCTAATTAAAATTTATCCGTTAATAATTATATGATTATTTATTATAAACGATGACACTTTATATATAACGGATCTTATCGCAATAGGCCTACATTATGTAATTTCGTTCAGGCCTTTTTTTTAAATATTTCATATATTTAGAGACGGGCCTGATTAAAATAGTGTTATTAATATGTGTATAAAGCGTGTAATTAATATATTTTAAAAAGTGTATTAAATTGTGTGTTATAAAATCGTGTTATAAAAACATAGTAATAATTTTTTAAAATAGGTAGATAGACAAGAAGATTTTTTTATGAAAACCAAATTTTTAGTTTAATTAAAAACGCCGTTATCTTTATGGACTACATTGCCACATTATTTACTAACACTAATTATGTGTTTTCAAGTTCGCAACAAAAATTTGAAAAAATAGTATGTTTTTGTGTTAATAAAAAGTAGTAAACAGCTTTTTTTTAAGTCGGCCCAAAAAATTTCAAAAATACGTCGTAATAATATGCTTGTACCCGCTCTTAATTTAGCTTACACTCTTTTGAATGGGTCACTGCACCAGATTATATTTGAGAATTTTGATATTATAGTCGATTTTTAGGGTTTTATAACCCTTGTGTACTCATTGTTACTCAATGTTCTATTAAAGTGGAGTTTTTTTACCCTTTTAATCATTCAATATGTCTATGTGATGTTTGATTAATTGTTCTTCGCTTTCAATTAACATGTTTGGCTAAATTTAATACGTGTTTGCTTATAATTGCATGAAACTTAGTTTGTAATCTCTTTTTATATTGCTTCTTATTAGTGGTGTACTCGTTAGGTATTAGAAAACTAGCAATTTGATCTTCATATCAAAGCGAAGACGTCTAGTGAAACGTGGTTTGGTTAAGAGGAAACTCACATTCTGGATCTTCATATCTAGTTTGCCGTAAGGGTGAATCCTAGTTAAGTATTTAGTGCACGTGAATTTACTATTGGACGTGAGCGGTGTCTACACGTAATCATCGTCTAGGTTGTCACGTAGATAGCGGAGTTGACCAACCCGCTACTGAATTAGGGGAATACTTACACACCACACTAACGAGGGTGGCGGGCAATAGAATTAGAGAGAGCAACTAAGGAGTAACGCATGATTAGGTGAACATGTTTGTTTAACCATACAAGTTTCTCATAATTTACTTTTATTGCATAAATATGAGTAGTTTAATTAAGTAGTTTAATCAACCCCTCTTCAAAACCCGAGATTTTAATTTGCTTTCTAAAAAATATAAAAACACAAAAATAGTCTTTCCTCAATCTTTAGACCCTAGTAACATAAATTTCGAACCTACCCAAACTATTCTCCTAAAGAACGATAATAACCCCCCGAGTCTTGCCTATACTGTACTACAACAGTTAGGTACTCTGCATATGAGGGTTGTAAAACTCTTGCGTTTGCAACATTTCGCATCAATAAAAACGTATATAAAAACGCATATAAAAACGTGTATAAAAACGTACATAAAAACGTGGATAAAAACGTATATAAATACGTATCATAACATGTATATAAAACATGTATTAAAATGTGTGTATAAAAACGTGTATATAAATCTATATAAAAAACGTGTATAATAATGTGTGTATAAAAACGTGTATTAAAATGTGTGTATAAAAAACATGTATAAAAATATATAAAAATGTGTGTATAATAACGTGTATTAAAATATGTGTATAAAAACTTGTATAAAAACGTGTATAAAAATGTGTATATAAAAACGTGTATAAAAATATGTATAAAACGTGTATTAAAATATATTTAAAAACGTGCATTAAAATGTGTGTATAAAAACGTGTATAAAAACATGTATAAATTTTTAAAATAGGTAGACAAGAATTTTTTTTAAGAAAACCAAATTTTTAGTTAATTAAAAACGACCGTTAGTATAAAAGACTAACGTTGCAAACGTTCGTTAACTAAATGGACTAACATTGCCACATTATATACTAACACTAAATAATGTGTTTCAAGTCGCACAAAATTTGAAAATACGTATGTTTTTGTGTTAATAAAAAAGTAAACGTTTTAAGTCGGCAAAATTTCAAAAATACGTCGTTAATATACGCTTTTACCCGCTTAATTAAGCTAACTCTTTTTTAATGGGTTACTGCACCAGATTATATTTGAGAATTTCAAGAATTTTGATATAATTTCGCAACAATTTCCCAAATACAATTTCAAGAGGCAAGACATCTAAATAAGATAATTTAATTAATTGTTTATAGTGACTTTTTAGAGCTCAGGGTACGGTCGCCGAAAACGCGAGCCGAAAACGCTAAAGCCACACCCCTTGTGGCGTTTTGAGCTCTGGCACTGGGATCCCGCCAAAAGTTCAATATATACCCAATATTTGTCATAGACCCAATGAACCAATCCTAGCCACTCATTTTTTCATCAAAAATAAAAAAAAACCACTTTCCACCTCTTTTTAAAAAATTAAATATCTCACACACTGTTAATCGTTACGCAAAACAAAACATATCATCGCGACGAGAATTAAATTATCTTTCTATAGAGGGGCGACACTATGTACTTTCGACGAATTTTTTTTTATGATTTTATGAAGTCATATACGATTTTATGAAATCATATATGATTTTATGAAATCATATATGATTCGTTATACGAATCATATATGATTCGTCATACGAATCATATATGATTCGTCATACGAATCATATATGATTTTCGCAATTCGTGACTGAAACAAAATTGAAAAAAAGTTCGTCGGAATCACAAATCATATATGATTTTATGAAATCATATATGATTTTATGAAATCATATATGATTTGTTATACGAATCATATATGATTTTCGCAATTCGTGACTGAAACAAAATTGAAAAAAAAGTTATATGATTTGGTATACGAATCATATATCAACGAATCATATCGAATCATATATGATTCGTTATACGAATCATATATGATTCGTTATACGAATCATATATGATTTTCGCAATTCGTGACTGAAAAAAAAATCAAAAAAAAGTTTCTCGAAAGTATATCGTGTCACCCGTCTACTGAAAGATAAAAAAATACTCGTCGCGATGATGTATTTTTTGTCGTGTGACGATTTACCGTTTGTAAGATAATTTATTTTTTGAAAAGAGGTGAAAAGTGAGTTTTTTTTGTTTTTGATGAAAAAATAGATAGTTGAGATTGATTTATTGGATCTATGACAAATAATGGGTCTATGTTGACCTTAACTCCCGGGATCCCCAACCGACGCGAAAACGCCAGACGCCGTACCGCGTCTCGCGTTTTCACGTTTTATAAATTTTTTTTTTAAAATAGCCTTTCACCATTTTTGATTCTTGGCTGCTGCTACGTTTGAAGAAGAAGATGGAAAGAATAAACCCTATGTGTTTATGGGCTTGAAAATGGCTGCTGCTGCGTTTGGGCTTTTAATTCTGCGTTTGGGCTTTTGATTCTTCGCTGCTGCCACTATATGTCATATAATGAATAAATTGTTTTTTTTGGTCATATACCAAAATGTATTGTTTTTCTTTATAAATGAATAAATGTATTATTTTTATTGTTGAAAAAAAAGGATTAAAAAAAAGTAGGGTCCCCATAACACCAAAAATTATGGTGTTGACTAGGGAGGGTGTTTTTGGTGTTCTGAGGTGTTTTGGTGTTATGGGAAAAAAGTGGTGATGTGGCACCACTTTTCCCCACGGCTTGAGCCATGGCTCAGCATTGTACCTTGTGCTCTTACGAATTTATATATAGGAGTTACGATTATTAAAAAATAAAGTACAAATAACTAAATAATTTTAGGGCGAGTGAAAATACTTTCTAAATATTTTCATCCTTTAGTATAAAATAAATACATATGTTTTCTTGTTTTTATAGCTTGTCTATCTTACTCGATCTAGGTTGTGATAGTTGTGAAAACTAGAGAATTAAGCTAGAGAAAATAATTAGTATATGTAACAACCACCATGGTGCCTTGTCCTTGCAAGATATTTTAGGGGGTAAATAAGACCATGCGTAATAGAATATTTAGGATGCGTGCAAAGCCTTACTGGCAATTGCGAGACGCGTTTTTGGTTGTTACGCTCATCTCGAAGATACGTTGTGTGGATGTTGTTTGGGAGGACTCTGTCGTTCAGACGATCAAGTTGTGTAATTGTTGTTGTATATGAGTGTGTGTTTATTAAACGGTTTTGGTGAGTATATTTGTGTTTAATTGAGATATGTTTTAGTGACAAAGTTGGTTGTCTTATTACTTTCAGTTGGTGGTGAAGTTTTATAGAGAGAGAAAACTAATTTGACGCTGAAGTGACGGTGATAAATACGATTTTAAGGTCTTTTTGTTATACTCAGGTGAAGAAAAGTCGGTTAGTGACGATGGGTTAGGGTTCATACATGTCAGGTGAGTTATTTTTTAAAATCTCATTTCTCCAAATAAATTGGGTAGTAGACTTTTTTCTCCAAATTGCTAAAAAGATTAGTTAAATAAAAAGATAAGTAGTTAAATGGTGGAACTAGTTTGAACTTGTTCCTAACTTTCAAAATTCAAATTGTGATGGATTGAAAAGACGTTTTGAATTTTAAAATAAAATAATAAAAATAAAATTTAAACTTTAGGATAAAACCTCTTAATGTTAAGTCTCATCTCATCAGATTTGGTAATCGCTGACCAATATAGGTATGTAAAATACACATATAGATGGGACACTTCCAATTAAAAATAATAAAACAATTACAATTATCTTCTCTCTTACATACATAGAAACATGAAGACCATGAGAGCTTGAACATTAGGTGATCTCAATCCTTATACTTTAGAAACCGTCGCATGAACATTAAAGAGATCAATAAATAACAAAAAAACTTTCAGACTCACGATAAACGAGAAGAGATAAAAGAAACAATAAACGCAGAATAACACCCCTGCGATATGCTAAAACTTACAAAAAGTTACCTTTCAACGAAAACGTTAAAACACGATTTATTTTTATATAACAAATTTTATTTAACAAATATATGGAATCTGTATAACTATCGATTCATAAATAAAAAAAAATCACTGATATAAGATCGTACGTAATTTGCAACAACAGGAATCATAATAAGATAGCCGAGTTACTCTTCTGACATGCTCACGATTATATAAAAAAAGTTTGAAGTAATAATATAATATTTTTAAAAATTTTCCAAAACGTAACCCACACGTTGTCGCAACAACCTCAAGTTTGCAAAAACGGCATAAAAACAGACCTCGAACTTTACCTATTTACACATTGTATATAAACAAATTTTATATTTATTCAAAACTATTCCGCATATTTATCGATTATTTTGAAAAAAAGTCCCTACAAAAGATCGTCGTAATTGCGAAGCAAAACTGAGTAGCCAAGTATTACAGATCTGTCTCAACGAATGGATGGCGAACGATTAGTAAAACAATTTATTGACGATTTAAATATATAAAATAAAATATTTCCGTGGTGAATGATCCAATTGATGTTATTCGTTTCAATAAATGTGATTACCAAACTACCGAGACAATATAATTAGGAGTCGCTTATCAATCTTCGTTGCATAAATATCAAGTGGCGCTGCAAAGCGTTCTATCAAGCCTCGATTCAAGTTAACCCTGTGTGGAAAAAATTAAAATCAGGAAGGGCCCCGTTTTAGTTGTGGATGCGACTTGGATATGGTTTAATGACTTATCTAATAAAAATAGAACACCGTGGGTTTTGACTTTTAAAAATGAAAACCGTTGTTTGTTTCATAACTCCACTTTATGATTTGGTATTTATACCAAGAAAAAGCCACTGTGCGAAATTCATGGCATATAGCCTGGTTTTATGAAAATGTGGGTCCAGTTTTGTCCTTTTCTTTTCATTTGTTCATTTTTTATATTATAAAATAATAAAACTAAATTTTAAATTAATTTCATTAATTTTAAAAATATTTTTTATCAATTAATTATATTATTTTCTATCTCTTACATTAAATTTTAATCCAAATTCAAATTCTAAACCCACCTTATAACAAACGGGCCCAAAATAATTAAGCTAAAGCCTAAAGTCCTAAACCACTGGTTCAGATTTCTAAAGCCCAAACTCGGCCCAATAAGATGGTCTGGAAAAATCCTATACAGGTCTACCGATATGATGCTATCCAATGATGAGTTTTGTTTCAGCATAGTTTCTTAAAGATTCTAATAAAAGCATCTCACTTTAATTTGTGATAAAATCTCAACAAGATAAACTTTTTTTTCATTTTTTGTTTGTGATAAAATCTCAACAAGATAAAACTTTTTTTCATTTTTTGTAAGCACAAGTTGTCGGAGAGGCATAGACTTTTGTTATAGCAAAAAGTGTTGCCACATTAGCTTTTTCTTTTATAACTCAGAACTTATAACTTAACTAAAAATACATGTCACTCCAATTAAGCTATAATACACCCTAGGCCCACACATAACACAAAGCATAAATAGTAATAGTAAAAAACAACAGCGAAAGAAATGCCTATGGCTTAGCTGGTGTTGACGGCACAAAGGGCATTAAAGTCGAGGGGGTGTCAGATGACGTAGTAGAGTTGTGCCATAGGACACACCAGACACCATGTGCTCTAAACAAAGAACGATAGATTGGCAACACCATGACAAAGCGGTCCACGCAAAACTGCACGCCTATCACTTGCAATTTGCGACAACGTTTTTCTGTATGTTTGAGCAGATTCTCATCCGAGCCATCCTTAGTGACCTGAAAAGTAAACCCCAGATTTCACAAATTACCTCTCGAGAGACCCGTACACTGTGTTCTCGAGTTGGGTTTTTAAAGGAAAAATAAAGTAATGAAAGAAAACAAAAAATATATCATGTTTTTTAGTTTTTTTAAAGAGAGTGAAATTTTGGCAATTTAGTTGGACATTGTTTTAGTCTAAATTTGAGAGGAAACGAAATCATTTCCTTGTTTATGACAAATATGCCTTATAACCTAATTTTCATTTGTCATTTTTTTATATAAATGAAGGGTTAAAAATAAAATTATCAAATTACTTATCTTTTTATTCAACTTAAGAAAAAAAACATATAAAATATCCTCCCTTTTCCTTTCACTTTCTTTCAAGTGAAGAACACTTATTTTTATTTTTATGTTACTTTTCTATAATATCCTATGCTTTCATTTTCTTATTTAATCATATGTTTTTTTAGAACAAGGCAATTTCAGTACTTAACACAAGATACAACAAAATGTTGCAACAGAAAAAGACAAAATCCCAAACAACTAAATCAATTTAAAAGAGCAAGAAATCAAGGACTCACACATAAAACATTAGCAAACTGTATGTAACAGCAGGTTTATACTTGTCATTCACAGCGTCAAACACCCTTTTCTAACTCTACAAAATATTTACGCCGTACATAATCTTTGGTTCCACTAACCACATGTCCCATCTTAATTTATATTTGCTCGATCTTCGCATAATCCATTCATACGACCTTAACTGAATTTCTTGGAAGAGTTTCATATGTGATTCAACCTTTTTCCTAAACGCCCGACAATTACGATTTCTCCAAATAAAGTATCTCGTTGTCCAAACAACCGCATGCCATGAAGCTATAATTTTTGATGACATCCCCCTGAAGCCATTATGGTTAAGCAAATCATATGATGTAAACGCATTCACATTGCCTAGATGCCACCACACAATACCAACGACCAAACCTACATCACTTCACTAAAAAGAACAATCTCATGGTCTATAGATTAACAAGCATTATCGCACATAAGGCACAACACTGAATGTAAATCAATACCCTTTCTATCCAATTCAACCGTCACAGGTAACTTGCCTCACCTCGTCCTCCAAGCAAATATGTTGACCTTTTTTGGAATGAGTTTGTTCCAGACTGTTTCAAAGTTTGCAACACCAACATTCAAGCACTTTGTTGCCACCACAGATGATAACCTCTTGACTAAAAACACGCCATCTTCGTCTAGCTCCCAATTCCATGTGTCCATGCCATTTAAAGTTAGTTTAACATGACTCAAAAATTCTTCTAAACCAACCAATTCGTCGACCACCCTCCCCCTCGATTCCCTAACCCAATCCTACGCCCATTTCCACCCTTCTTCTCCCCCAAACCCGCTGCCTCGCCACCTTAACCATCTTACATCTATTCAAATGGTGTAATCTAGGAAAGGGGTCTCACAATCTCACCCCACGAACCCATCTATCATCCCAAAATGACACACGCGACCCATCCCCAACTTTTCTAGTAAAGGAAGATGAAAAGCAAACACCCAACCTATCAATATCCCGACCAACCCTCACAATATTCCCCCAAACCTCACTTCTAACACCGCCCAACCCTACAACGTCACCCATAGGCCCGTCTGCCCCATAAATACTTTTGATCACTTTGAACGACTTAGCCTCATGATCGATCCTAGCCCGCCACTGCCATTTCTTGATTAAACCAAAGTTTTTAGCTTTAAGAGACCCAATATTAAACTCACTCGACCCGTATGGTGCAATAACAGAATCCCATTTAACCCACCTTAATTTTTTGTATCACCCACCCCTCCTTAAAAATATCACGCCTGACTCTCTTAAGTGTATGAATCACGCCTATTGTGGCAAACTACCCAAAACCGATTTGACGAAAGTCAATCGTCCATCGAATGACATCGCTTTAGCTTTCCAGTCCGTTAGATGTTTTTGAATTTTTCAACAATCGGTCTCCACGAACTTTTCCTTCTCATACAGACCCCAATTGGTAATCCTAAATATGTTAATGAAAGTTCACGCACACTACATTCCATACATCTCACCATATCCTCAACTTCACTTCTCGACACTCCTACCTGTAAACCTTTAATCCAGACACTTTCTCAAAAACCTTCATAAATTACAAATCAGTTATTTGCATTTAGCTACTTCCATTGTTCAAAGGAAAATGGTGTGTATTCGTCCGCAGATTGTAAATGTGACACTAGAATCTTTCTCGCCCAACATCTATACATCAAAAATGCCTTTAATACTGCACTCATTAACTAAAAAAATTCAACCCTTATGCTGGCCAAAATAAATAAGAAAGGTGGGAAAATGGGATTTCGCTTCCTTGTCTCACTCCTCTACCCATATTAAAATTAGTTTTTCGGTGACAATTAACCAACACCGATAATGGTGTCGATTCATACAAATATCGATAACCACCTATACCAACTTTTTTTTTTATTTTTTTTTTTTTTTTTTTTTTTTTTTTTTTTTTTTTTTATTTTTTTTTTTTATTATTTATTTTTTTTTTTTTTTTTTTTTTTTTTTTTTTTTTTTTTTTTTTATTTTTTTTTTATTTTTTATTTTTTTTTTTTTTTATATTAACCAAAATCTCATACATTTCATTACCTCATCAAGTATGCTCAATATAAGACTATCACATTCCTTCTCAAATCAAATATACATTAACTTATTTCTTAATTTGCTTTCAAAAAATTTTTAAGGTTCCATTTCGCTATCAGCACCACGTCTAAAAAAGATACCTTCATTATATATCTATTTCATATATGATATATATATATATATATATATATATATATCTATCATGTGTGTTGGGTAGCGTGTGTGTGTTGTGTGTGTGTGTCTTGCTGTGTGTGTGTGTGTGTGTAAGTATGTATTCCGAAATCCTCCACAAGCTTTCAACCTCAACTTTAGTCTTTCAGCTAGCAATTTTGTGAGTATTTTGTTATTTAGCACCGATGAGGCTTACTAGGCCTAAAATCACCTAACTGGAGGGTCGGTCACCTTTGGTATTAGAGTTGATTCGAAAGAGTGTTTCAACCCTTTTATAATTCTTCAATTCTCAAAACAATGCACCGCCGTAAATATTCCTCCAATTAAAGAATTTCCCAAACTTCTTGGATGAATCTAAAAGTTGGAAAAGCATAAGGTCATGGGCCTTCTCAGTGCAACACTTAGGTACAATATTACCATATATCTTGTTTTGTTTAAACCTTGCTTCTAGATTTCTTTCCCTCAAGATTGATAGTCTTATCAACTTATTGCATACATGGGTGGGTGTTATCAATTCGTTGTTTCCCGCTGGTCATATGTGATTGGTGTTGGTGGTGACGGTGGTGATGTTTGGTATCGGTGGCGGTGGTTTTTGTGTGAGGTTTTGTTGTGATGGTTGTTTGGCGGATGATGGGTGGTGGTGTGTAGAGGGGGGCATAGTAGTTTGGCTAGGGGTAGTGAGGGTGAGGGTGGTGGTGGATGGCGGATGGCGGTGATCGGTGGTGGTGGTAGTGGTGGCCTAGTGGGTGGTGGCGATGGTGGGTGACGATGGTGGTGATGGGTGATGGTGGTAAAAGTGAGGGGTAGCAGTGGCAGGTGGTGATGGTGGTGAGGGTGGTAGGTGGTGGTGGATATAACAACTCCTTTGTAGTTAACATGTTAGTGACTAGGGACCAATGGTGTAAGTGGTTCATTAGAAAAGAAAACAAGAGAAGATCAATATACCTTTTTGGCTAACCAATTTTTTAACGATTGATGACATCAAATAACGTTACTTAAAACGGAGTTCGTTTGGACGCAAAACGAGTCAAAAGAAAAACGGGAACGAATCCCGTTCTTTAAAAAACAAAAAGTTGCATAAAATGACTCTACGAAAAACAAATATTTTTTCTAGAAACTATATAAAAAATAAATTTTTAAAAAAAGTTTATATTTTTGTTTATTAATATTGTTAATTTTTATAAATTTTTTTTTAAATTTTTAAAGAAAATAAATTATAAAAAATACTAGAAGTTTATAAAAAAATCTGTGAAAAATACACAAACTAGCTTAAGGCTGAGGTCCCAAGAAAAAAATAAGCTGTGAAACCTCTTATTGAATCTGCTGTTGAATAAGCCCAAACACTATTTCAGCAAATGTGAGCTTATAGGGGCTTAAAGCACAGCCTATAAGCTATCTAAAAAGGTGAAAAGCTAAGACTTACTAACACAAATAAGCTGAGAAAGATGGGCTTAAACTTGGGCTTTTGCACCAGGGGAAGACACTAAAACTAACAGCCCAAAAGTGAAACTTTGGGCTTATAAATAAGCCCTAAGACAGACCCTTAAGCACTTATAAGCTATAAAAAGGAAAAGAGGACATAAAAGACTTTAAGAAAAAGTAATTTAAACTTATTTTGAACAACTAATGAGCTAAAAAAATTAACTTGAAAACAGCAGTACTAACTTTTGAGTTAGTACTGCCCAAAGGGCTTTAAGCTAAAAAAAAACTTTAATAAGCTAACTTTTTGGACAAAAATAAGCTTAGGTAAGCTAATCTAGCCTAATAAGCAGATATCAATACAAAATAAGCAATTAATTCAGCTTAAACCCTCAAATGAGCAAATGAGCTTATTAGCTCATTACTGCCAATCAAACAGCCCTTGGGTGGCTTTTTGGGCTTAAAAATAAGTTAGCTAATGAAAATTAAAAGCAAAAATAAGTTAAAACATATATAGCATACATACTAATGAGCTTATTCTTGCATTTTCAGATCCTAATACTGTATATAGCTTATCTAACTTTTAGCTTAAAAAGTGACTTCTAAAACTGCTTAAACTGCTTTGACAGGATGTTACCTAAACACAAAACACAAGTTCACACTTATACTACCACACTCTACTGCATTAAAAACTCTTAAAATGAACATGTGAACAAGGTCTAATAGCCACTTTAAGCAATTTATCAAAAATAAGTTGTTCTATAATATCTAATTACCTCAGATTCAAGACTTAGCTAATTTAAACTTAGTTTTTGAGATTTAATGAATAAAAACTTGATTAAACTACTTATTAGACTATAATTAAGCTAAATGAAGCTGACTAAATGACTACAACCCATGCATGAACCAAATTGACCCATTTTGGTCACTGTCCCAAACACCCCTTTATATTTTCTTTCTTCTTTTTTAAAACTGATCTAGAGGGTTTTAAGGGTCATTTTCCAAAAACAGATTGTTAACTAAGTATAATAAGTTAAGCTAAGCAGAAATTGACCCCTAATAAGCACTTGAAATAAGCTGAGACCAAATAAGCACTATTTAAGCTATAATTTGACAATTTACTCTAAAACTTGAATTAACATTCTAGGATTACTAAAGCTAACAAGATAAGCATTCTTTAGTATATTTAAATGAAATTAAGCAATAATAAGCCCTACAATAAGCTAATGCTACAGTAACAAAATAAAGAAAATGGGAAATAAGCTTACAAAGCTCCAAGCTTATGGCTGATGGATTAAGCTTTCACTAAGCTTAATTTCACTTCCTATAGTCCCCCATGGGACTCTAAACCACTGCCATCCAATATAAATAGTGCTCCAATTGTTCTTGGCTTATTTTGACTTTTCAAGTCAAACTCTTGACTTTGGTTCGAAATAACCAATAAGCTATTAATTAGCTTAGGTTATTCGAATCTTTCTGCTTAGATGAGACTAGAAGCTAAGAAAAATCAATTTCCACAATTAATAATTGAATCAAGAGTGTAAGAACAAGATTTTAAAGAACTTTAAAGTTTCATTAAACTTTTAAAAAGTGAAGTACAATGCTGAAATTTAAATTACAATAAAAAGATAAAAAGCTGAAAAAAATTCCCTCCAAGTTGGCTACATTGGGTTGGGTATTTATACCAAAAAAAAACCCAAGTCTTCATTTCTTTGGTTTGTGTTTCTTCACTGAGGCAAAAGAGCTCAGTTGTGCTTCTCTAGTGAGCAATAAGCCCCCAAAAGTCAGCCTTGACCCTTGATCAAGTCTTGTGTATGTTCGTATCATCATCACCATCGTTGGTTTTGCTCGAAATATGTAAGATTGCCAAGTTGGCAATATTTTCTTGGGTTATGGTGGTAGTGGAGAGGGGAAGGAGGGTTTAACCATTGGATTATGATGATGTTGCAGGGTAATAAGGTTTTAAAATGGGCGGGAAATAAGGTTATAGAGAACAGGGGAAAGGTTTAGGCGTTTGGCAACTTTAGTCCCTCATGGTTATATGGTTGTTTGCAATTTTCGTCCTTGAGGTGATATTGGTTTGAGGGTTTGGCAGAAATGCCCCCCTCAACCTATATATATTGATTGCAAAATTCGTTCTTTCTCATTACAACTTTAGGGGTTTGGCAGATTTGCCCCCTAAAGTTGTATTTTCAAAATATAGCAAAATCAGTCCTTGTTTTTGTTTTCCTTAGTAATATAACTTTAGGATTTGGTAATTTCAGTCCCTCAAGTTATTTTTTTCTTTGATTTATCTTCTCGGAGTTGACTTTGCTTTGTCAGGGTTGACTTTGACTTTGACTGTTTGACTTTTCTGTTGACTTCTTGACTTGGTTGCCTTTTTGGCTTCGATTTGGCTTTGTCTTTTCACACTTTTCCATTCCGTGCTCAGTTTTGTTTTTTTTTGGCTTTTTTTCGTCCTTTTGTGTGATATCTCTTTCTTGCACAACACAAACGCAAAACAAACATATATTTAGCAGTTTTTTGTTTGTTTTTGGTCATTTAGGCTCGTTTTTAATGGAAAAAGGTATGCTTAATTAAGCACATACCAAAATCCCCCATACTAAGGTATTGCCGTATCCTCACAGCAATTGTTTTGTAGTAATACACTCAAGGAAAACCAAGGAATCTTTATCCTCCTGACTATAATAACCTCGAAAAGTAGCTAAGTGTTCGTCAAGGGGAACTAAAGAATCAATAGCTTCGACAAGTCCCATTTTCACCAAAATTTTTTTCTTTTTATATGTACACTAAACTATACCTAATATTTTTGAATTTTCTTTTCTTAAACTATTGTTTGACTTTCCTTTATTTTATCAACACTGGGATCATAGAATGAGAAGCGCCCATAGAATAATCTACGGATGTCCTGACGGATAAATTCATCGTCCCCGATTTTTCACTAGTCCCAAGCTAAGGGTAAAAACGAAATCACCGTTAAGTACAAGTAAAGATGCTAACACTACTTATAACTATGACTTGTCAACTTTTCGCTCCCAACAATTATTCAATTAGAGTGATTGTGCTTAATTTTAAGTTAAATTTAGATCGACAATTTTAGAAAGTAGTATAGTTTATGTGCATAACGATATTTCTGAAGAAATCTGGGGAAAAGACTAGATCACCCACCAACCAGCATATTCTCGATAGATCCCAGCCGAGTTCGACTTAGGTTATCAGGTTGAGACCCCACAGGAGAATGTTCGCAATGTAATAGCGGGATACTCCACCCTTTTAGGCCGAATTTCTTAGATTTACCGCTAAATAAACAATACTACTCAAAGCACGCAAACATCAAAAATTTAATGATCTCATTGGTGAGACTATTCCATGTAGCGACCTTTCTTCTCGGAACGTCCCAGCCTCATCAGCTAAGTGCCCAGGTTTTTGACACCCCACGGAGAATACTTAATCGAAATAATCTACCGACGGCAACCAACAACTTTTGAAGTCTTAAAACAAGTTATTCTTAGTTCAAAATTATACTTGAGTTTAGAAAAAGAAATCTTAACCATTAAATTATCATTTATTGCTATATACTACCGTCATCATTTACATGACTACAACATCGGCCACGCCTCCGACAAGATGTAGTGACTTAGTCTGACGACGGTTTCTTATTGATAACACCTACAGATTTATTATCTCACTATGGGCCTTGTTTTGAAGACTGCAACATCGGTTGTGAGCCGGCAAGATGCAGTAAACCTTTATCAGCCCACAGTTTATATTATTTATTTATTTTTTCATTTTTTTTTTGCAACATATTTTCCGTAATAGAGAAAATTTCGTTTTAGAAACTCAAGTATAAAGCTGAACTAAGATGAATATTTTCGTTTCCGAAAGAGCTTCTTTTTAGAAAATGTCGGTTTAAAGTTAAAGCAAAATTAAGCACGTTTATTAGTCAGGTTAAGAGCTTCTGGGAGAAAAAGTGACAAGTTACACTTATAAGCTTTTAAGATTTCCAAATAATCCTTGTTTAGCATCCTACTTGTAAACAACACTATCATTTCTCGTTCTTCGCAAATTTAAAATCCCTAATAAAAGGATCCGCGAATGCTTAGCCTAATAAACTTTCGTTTATTAAATGGTTAAGGGACAAAGCTAGGGCTCAACATGCCCGATCGAGTCAAAATTTATTCTTATTCTACCCATTAGGAAAGTCAAAATTGTGACAAAACACTTATTTTATTTTTGAAAATTTTTAAATTTTTTCATTTTTTTTGAAATTTTGGTGGTAAAAATGGGATTACGTGACAACAATGGCTGCAGGCAAAAATCATAAATATTACCCGGCAACACTTAAATTTTTGATACCATATATATTTATGATATAAAGGAACATGTATAAAATTCATCACCAAAACTTATCATCTGAAACTTAATTAGTAAAGCATAGAAACTGTACCTCACCAAAAGCACCCTTCCCTATCATGGTAAGTGATTGGTGAAAACGAGGATAGCAGTACTGATTAGTGTGACTAGGTGAAGACGGCACCTGTGTTGTGTAGGTGATGGGGCTTGGTCGGTATGTTTTGGTGGTAGTAGATACTGTGTGAGATAAGATTGGAAAGGATAAGGGTGAGGATGTTTTAGAAATGAAAATATAAGGCGGTCAATTTGACTTTTGGTGAAAACATAAGCGGGATAAATGAAATGTTTTGAGGGAAATTTTATTTTATTTAGAGATTATAAAATAAAATATATCTTATATCTTTATTTAAAAAAAGTGTGAATTAGCGAGTAACCCCCACTTGATCCGGCATGTATTTTGGCACCAGCCATTATTCACCCCACAATTAATAGCTCCAGCAACTCTCCTAACCAAGTGGGGCACCAACTAGAGTAGGCAAGAGCCGAGACTCGAACCCTAGTGTTTCAAAAAAAATATGCTTAAGTTTATAGGTACCACTCTTACCGATAGCAAAAATGAGGCTTTCATATTTGGTTATTTGAGTTTATAAGGTAAAGAGACAAACGAATACAGAAGCTTGACGCACGGATTATTTCAAGAGATGTTAAATGGATGAGTCAAGATGGTATCGTTATACATGAGATGTTTTACGAATGAGTCGATATGGTATCGTTGATAATGGCTAATTCACATAGGTCATGGGTCATGTGCATTAGGTTATCACTGGTCACATTTATTAATGGGTATTTGACATCATATGGGTCATATGCATTGGGTTGTAGTGGCTTATAGGTCAGTACGACACAATCCATGGACTCTGTGACAATAGGTATTTAACATGGGTATGGGTCAGGTGCATTAGGTTTATGAAATTGGCACATTAATTAATGGGTAGTTAACATCATATGGGTCATATGCATTGGGTTGTAGTGGCATATAGTGTCATGTTACGACCCATACATGATTGGTGACAATGGGTACTTAACATGGGTCATTGTTCATGTGCATTGGGTTATAGTGGCTTATAGTGTCATGGACCCATGCATTACCTGTGACAATGGCTAATTACATGGGTATGGGTCATGTGGCATTAGGTCTATCATTTGTCAATTAATTTACCTAAGTGTAACCAAGTAAACTTATATCCTTTAACCCGTAATAGTTGACTGACGCGTGTAAAGCGGTCGGTAATAAATTACCGTTTAGAGATAGAATTACTTTAGGAAAAGTAATAACTATTAGTCCAGGGTCGTATCCTCGAAGAGAGTTGAATAGAGATTTACAATTTAGCTTTATAAAATCTAATTAAGCACTAACGCAAATGTCTAGCTTATTTAACCCTTAAACTTCATGCCTTAGAGTAGGGCTGAGCATACGGACCGTTCGACCGGACCGGACTGAAAAACCGAACCGGACCGACCGGACCGGACCGAACGTATTTCGGTCCGGTCCTCGGTCTGGCGTTTTGGACCAATTCGGTCTTAGGTCCGGTCGGTCCGGTCCGGTCCAGTCGGTCTTACCAAAAAACCCGAACATTATGCCTTGTAGGACCGGACCGAAGACCGAACCGGACCGGGTCGACCCGGATCGGACCGTACCATTTCGGTCCTTTCCTCGGTCCGGCGTTTTAGACCAATTAGGTCTCGGTCCGGTCCGGTCTTGGCCGGTTCGGTCCGGTTTTGGACCGATGCTCACCCCTACCTTAGAGAAAGTGAAGTGAGACAAACACAAAACAGAAAGGACTAACGGTTTTAAACTTAAAAAATGTTTGGGGTTAACGGGAGTTATAAGTGTTTTATGGGATTGGGCTTGTTTTGTTAGGCCGGTTATAAAAAAGATGTTGGGCTTTTCATTCAGGCTTAAGGTTATAAGGATTTGGTATATAAGTGTAAGTGGGATGACCCAGGCCCATTAGGTGGGTACGAGTGGGCCCACTTTTGACAATTTAAGTTTTCGGGTTCGGTTTTCGATGCTCTTTCCAATGCCACTTCCCGGGGTTGACTTTGACTTTGATTTTTTTGTTGACTTTGACTTTGTCTTTTTGACTTCTCACTGTCTTTCCGTTCTCGTGCTCGGTTTTGTCGTTTTGGCTTTGATTTTGTCCTTTTCTTGGATATCCGTTACATGCACAATACAAATGCAAAACATACAAATACAATGTATTTTTGGTATGTTTTTGGTCATTTAAGTCCTTTTTTAGTGGTCAAAGGTATGTGTAATTAAACACATACCAGTGCCTAAATTTAGTCTATTGCGACGCTATGTTTTAGAGTATTGGTTGGTATGAGGCCAGTTGCAAACTGAACAGTGGCTTTATGTTTATTGTTGTTTGTGACAGACGTTGTAGTTGGTTTGATGCGGTTACGAAAATAGTAATTTGTAGGCTAGTTGAAAAGTTGGCGGTTGTGTGCCTTAATTTACAGATTGAGCAGATTTGATTTATTTGTTCAGTTCTTTTTTTTATGTATATGTTGTATTTATGTG
This sequence comes from Tanacetum coccineum, assembly GCA_026074375.1. Classification (NCBI taxonomy): domain Eukaryota; kingdom Viridiplantae; phylum Streptophyta; class Magnoliopsida; order Asterales; family Asteraceae; genus Tanacetum; species Tanacetum coccineum. Next base: position 90,022 of record BQNB010001555.1, on the reverse strand, counting down.
AAATATTTATGTGATGACAGTATATTTAGTGTTGTGAGTTTTGTTTTCGTTTGCGACATACGTGGCAGTTCTTATGTTTGTGAAATTTGAAAGTTTTTTCTAATGCGGCTTTTGTTTGGAATGTGTAATATTGTGTTTTTGTTAAACATTGAAGGATGTATATGAAGTGTTATAATGGTCGATTATATCTGATATGTGTAACTACATTATGAGTTTGGATGCTGATGTTGTTGTGTCTACTTCAAGTCGGTACCTGCGTGTATGAGGTTCACTATGTCAGGTATACTTTCTTAATGTAAAACTGGTCTAATTTTGTTAACAAATCACCTCAGAACTGGATAATCAATAGCCTTCTCACACGCTTGACACTAAAAACTCCCGTCCTTCCGCACAACACCTTTCTTACACTTCTTACCACACAGCCTGGGAAGTTTCACCCTTTTCATGACCTAATGCCATCAATCTTAACTCTGCATTTGAAGGTCGAAGATTGGAAGGATATTTGTTTATGAAAGTGAGTTAGCATGAGTACATATGTAGTACAGCTTGATGGCGAGTACGGAGAAGCTTATATCATTCTTTCTGTTTCAAGCCCAAATGAGGAGGTTTTCCAACGTTCCTTCCTTAGTCTGAGAGTAGTCGGTATGGACAGCAGCCTGGCTTAGAGATGCCTCATCCTCACTGGCAGCACATATACATGGTAAGAGAACTTTAATAAATGGGGTAACAATTGTACACGCTAGAAGATGGTACTAAGTTTCACATGCTAGCAGAAAGAAAGTATTCACTTACAAAAGAAACTCTTAAGAAGATGTTAGTTTTGAGATTGACATCTGAATCTGAAAGTGAAGCTGCTTTTGACTTACTTAGTTTTATTCAGAAGTAGATAGATGAAATGTGAAGTACATATGTGTTTGGATACATCCTCCTCATGATCAAGATGTTTCATATAAAGAAACTTGATGATTGACAAGGTAAATATCAAGTTTTGAGGGGGATTGTTGGGATTTAAAGGCTTCATATTAGTTTTGGAGTTTCTGCTATTGGTTCAGAGTTACTACTGTCAGTTAAAGATTAGTGTTTCTAGTTAAAGATTTTGCTGCTGCTGAAGTTTTAAAGAATTTACTCAAGTAGTTAGTGCTGTTAGAGTAAATATTAATACTGTCTTTGTAAGTTAGTATTGTTAGTATGTTAGTACTGTTTTGTATAAGTTACTGTTGTTATGTATCAGTTAGTACTGCTTATCAGTTATGGATGAGATCGAATAGGAAGAGATAAGCTTTGATTAGTAATACGTTTTGTAAACCTATTAGGGTTCCTTGGTGTATAAAAGGAGACCTTAGGGTATCTAGTTTAGCACGTATCAAATAGAGATCTCATTCATATAGTTGAATTCATAGTTAGAGCTTCAAGGTTGTTTGTAAACCCTATCACTATTAAGAGTGATCGTATTAATATATTAGAGCTTTTTGTTATTCTTATTGTTCATTCATTATTACTGTTTCATTGATTCTTCTAAAGTATTGAAGAGTAGATTCCACATACTCTTTACTATTAACAAAGTTTCTATCATTGTTAGTTTGGATTTATCCAAGGTAACATACTCTTTATAAGCTAAGGAATCGATCTAGGATTGGGTTCAACATCAAATTAGACTCAAACTAATAGTCTGAACTCAATTCATGCAGTGAATATCAAATTAGACTCAAACTAGATAGACTATAAAATACCACATCTAACCCCTCAGAATTATATAAGTTATCAGAAATGTATGATCATATGTATCGAATTGTAACTACACTTAAATAATGTGTGACAAAATATGACTCTATGATTTAGACACCTAAATAAATACTTCATGTGACCATATATAACATCTTGAATTTAGTCACATAAACACTCAATGTGACTAATATCAAGGTTAATGATAACTGAGTTCACATTTTGCTATAAATAATAGTCACATGAATATTTCACAATGTGACTATTTTGAATGTATTGGTCACATATAATACCCTTATAATGTGGCCATAAACATAATTTAGATACACATTTGTGATATGGTGTGACTATTGTAAAGCCTATAGTCACATGATCATGCTACAATTAAATGTGACTATACACATTAGGTTTTGGCAAGCAAACACACACTAAACTTTAGACACACATATTAACTTACGTGACCATATGTATCGAATTTTGGTTACACTTAATCATGTATGTCTATGGTTTAGTGTGACCATATATGACATTTGGTCACACTGTTCAAGTGTGTGACATATATTTGTCACTTTTAAATGTATATCGTGACTAATGCTTCAAACTTACTTTTCAGTTGTCACACATTTCAAATTCATATGTGGCTAAATATTCAGCAAAAAATAGCAGTCACTTTTAAATAATGTGTGACAAACTTGACTATATGATTTAGCCACATACACAATTACTTCATGTGACCATATATGGATTTTGGTCACACTGTTCAATTGTGTGACATATATTTGTCACATATGTATATATATAGTGTGACTAATGTTTCAAACTTATTTGTATCTGTCACACGTCCCAAATTATAAGTGACTAAATAATGAACAAAAAATTACCAGTTACCTCTAGTCACACAAATATTCAAATGTGTGACAATGAAATTCTGAAATGGTCACACAAAATGAGTTCAAGTGTGGCTGTTTATTTTATTCTGGTACATTTAGTCACATAAATATCTGACTGTGTGGCCGTTTAAAAAATAGCATGTGTGACGAAATCCCAGATTTGTACTAGTGTCACTAGACCTTTCATCTACCTCATCATCAGAATTTTCTTGGAAATCCTGTATAACATTGTTAAAAAGGAAGGCAGTAGAAATGGCAGTGCTTGACAGAGTAGTTATGAGGGCATTTTTGGAGTCAGAATACCCTCTTTGGATTAGGTTGTCCTTATAGACAAACCTTCCATAGATATCTGCTAGGTCAAGAGTCTGAGTATGATTGGTATTTCTCAGTCCCTAAGAGAAGGTTAGCCATTTCTCAAAGAGACTATTCACGAAACCAACATTGATTTCATGATTAGAGTGGTTAACATCATCATTGGCAAGCTCGTTGAGCAAGATCTTATATCGGGTGTAGGTCTGTGAGAGGCTTTCAGTGGGTTTAGCACTAAAAGTTTGATACTAAAGTTTCAGATCCATGATCCTGTTTTCCTTGGTATCTGAGGGACCTTCAAAGCTGTAAACCAAGTCAGTCCATGTTGTTGTAGCTGTTTCACAGCTAATGACTGACTCCATTATGTCATTTGGTTGACATGACATAATGATGCTTTTAAGGCGTTGGTCTTGAATGACCACCCTCCTCTCGTCTGGGGTCCATTGGAACTCAGGCTTATCATCACCTTCAGCTGTTTTTGGCTGAAATGGACCATCCTTAATACATTTTAAGTAATAAGGTTCCATTCTCGCTAAGTAGCAAAGCATTCGCTTTTTCTACTTGTTAAATTTTCTCGGCTCTAGTTTGGGATCAATAGCAGCATAGCTACCTCCCTTTTGTCAACTAGTTGGGGTACATTATTTACTGCAGCCATTTTAGGATCTAGGTTTTAAAAACTTAACGCAGATTAGTGTTAAAAAGTTTTATAAACCTTCTGCTCTGATACCACTTGTTGTTCCCTCTTAGTTAGTGACCAATAACTATAAAGTTATCATTTACTAACTCATGGCAAGTAAATAAAGTAAGATATGTGTTCTTTGAAAAGATTTTATGTAAGCAAATATAACTAATAAGTAAAAGACACAAAAATACCTTTTCAACGTTTAACTCTTTTTATTAAGAATTATACTCCATTGTATGCGGAACTACAATAGGGATTGAATGACAATGTGTGTGTGTGTGTGTGTGTGTGGTGTGATCTCCTCACTAATAACTTTGCATAAACCTAAAGTGTTATGCAAAGTTAACTACTATGCTAACCAACTGAGCTTACTCAAAGACTTAGTAGATTTGGAGGAGTAGATGTGTTTGTAAAAGATACGACCTTAAATGCACAAACTTATCTACTCCATTACAAGAACTCTATTTATACTACTTAGGTAGGGTCACACCCACATGGGTGGTAAGCACTAATCCCAAAGCTGATAGGCTAGTACAATTGTACAGCTTTGTCTATATTACAATTTCTATTCTAAGTATGGGACAAATGCTCTTTCCAAGTTCATTCTTGACACTAAACTTGTCTTATACCCTATTCAGGAGAGGTTGACTTCAAATGATAAGAGCTTAGACTTATCTGCTTTCAAACTATCTCGCCTATTCTTCAGTCTCTTGTCTTCAGGGTCTTCTAGTTGTTGGAGATCGTATGGGGCTCAGTGAGTCTATTGCCACAACTCACTTAACCTATCACCTTCTTCTTTGGCTCAGGCTTCATTCACTGAGAACCGCCTCACTGAATGCTAGAGTCTTTCTTATAGACTCGGGCTGAGCATCTTGAAGGTAACTCACTGAGCGACTATTCACTCAGTGACCTTGAATTGTTAAAGGATATTTACACTTAGGTTATTTTGTATTCAAATCCTAAGTGAAAGATCAGTGGGCAATGAAATTGGCCTAACAAAAAGGGACCAAAAACATTTTCAAATTTTGAATGATTGCTTATCAATAGTATCTAGATATTTTATGCTTAAGGGTAAACTCATACATGCATGCAAGTAAATAAACTAGTAAATACTTTTACGTAACACGTAAAAATTAAAACACACGACACAATTAAAATATATCCGTAAGGTCGTTACGCGCTAGTCACAAGTAACCTATGCTTACTCAAATGCCGGAATGCATCCAGAGACGTTTTTGCTAAAACACGGTAAATTTAACGGTTTTACGTAAAAATTCAAATACTCACGAAACAACAAATACGCAAGTAATTAAATAAATTTAAGTCTGAACACGACAGTTGCTACATTCTCCCAATTTAAAGGAACTTCGTCCTGAAATTCAACTAGTACTACTTATGAATTTGATATGAGTTGTTTCCAAGCTCAACGAATTGAAGAATCAGTTCGACTTGGATTTAACCAAAAGTCACCATCAATCATGACCATACAAAAGCATTTAGAGAGTAGTAAGATATACGAGTAAGCTTTAGGTACTAAGAATGGTTATGTGCTAGTATGGCCTTCCAACAAGTCGCTAAGACTATTAGGATGCATCAATTAATCTTTCAATAAGTCGGCTACTAACAGGAGCTCAACTCCCAGCTGGAGCTAAGACTGTTGGCTCAATAGGAAATATAGAATTCACAACTAGATACGATAAACACTAAAACTCACATACGCAAGTTATAAGCACACATCTGGTCCAAAGAAATATAGTGGTTAGCATAGTTTAAAGTATTTGAAAAGAAGGCTTTGAGTCTTCTATGATAGTTGGGTTCCTTCTAACAGATTTATGGGTAATGGCGGGTCACGTCAACCATTTATCTCCTATTCCTAACCAACAAGTGGTGAACAACATGTATGCTCCTACAATGTTTCGTATGGGATGTTCCTTTGTGCTAATCATGTAAAGGTTGTTACACGAGACTCAACTAAGTAAACGATTGTCTCAATCTACGTAGAACCATGTTACACATGCCCGAAGCATGTTTCTAAGGTCTAGATGTTTGCTCGCTCAAGTGTTAAATTCAATTGTACACCTAAATGGTCCTAGTGTGTACCAACATCGTGACGAATAAAGAGAATGGGGTCAATAAAGTGTTACGAGGGTGATATCCTCTATCGACCACGAAGAGTAATGTAGTTGTTGTCGTCATAAGTCGAAAATAAAGAGTATGACCAATTAGTGTTGAATGATAAGAATACACATTCCTATGAGTCTTATAGTTGGTATGAGAAAAATTCTGAGAAATTTTGTTGAAGTGAAAGCATCAAGGAAGAGCGTGTAGTTAGCAGGTATAACTAGAGGGAATTAATGATCAAAGAAACGAAAGGTTCAAGGATAGAATATGGGTGTCAATGCTTGATAATGGTCAGCATTTTTTATTAAATGAAGCTTATAACTCCAAGTATACGACTTATCTAGGCGGCACTAAGATATATAATGACTGGAATTCACTGAATTAGTGGTCTGAAATAGGGAAATCATTTGGATACTAGGTCGAGGTATATCTGACTTATTTACGAGTGAAAGCTAGACATTAAAAGCTTTGTGGAACTTACAGTCCAATGATATCCCATCATAAAAGTGGGATCGTATCACAAGGTTCCTAACTTATCTATGATTCAGAAAAGGGCGTAATTCCGTATGGTTTATTGTATTTCGATTATCGAATAAAACGTATATCAAAGGAATTCAAAAGGACATGAATTATCAAATAGGGTAGCAACGAGTATCAAAGCGAAAGAGTAGGAAACATACCTATAGATTTCAAAGGTACCAAATGCTACGAACCATAAGTCATGTTCTTAAAAGATAGGGTAGGTATATGCACATATAAGAAATGCAAACAAAAGCGTCAACAAAGTGTACCAACGACGAAAGGAACATATATCGAATAACAATATGTATCAAGAGCGATAAATGAGGAAGATAGAATCCTTGTACCAATAATCGATTTTATCCGAGAGGACCAACTAACGTTGTTTTTATAAAATCATTTAAAATAGTAAAATCATAAAAAATATTTTTCGTTTTAAATATAATTTTTTATAAGACTCATTTTAAACGTGGTTTTCGTAAAAAGATCAAGAGACATTTATATAAAAGTGATATCACATATTACTCGTATAAATCATTTTAAACCTACTTTTCAACATAAAATAAAGTAAAATAAAGAGAGAATCATATAAAATTGACATTATATCTTATTTGTAAAGATCATTTTAGACATAGTTTTGACAGTGAATCAGTATCACACCGTATTCATAAAAATCATTGTAAACATAGTTTTCATAAAAAAATCCAGAGACAATCATATCAAAGCGGTATCGCAACGTATTCATAAAATCATTTCAAAATAGTTTTCCCAAACATTATCAAAGTATTTTTCAAAATAATTTTTCATAGTTCGTAATCATTATAAAATGTGTAGCTCAAATAAAGGACACCGTAAGGACTCCGACACAAATATATTATTTGAAGGCGAAAGAAAGTACAAGCAAAATATAGTTATAATAACGGTTAAGCGAACATGCGCAAGGGAAATTCACACAAGGCATTACGAGCCAAATGATGAACGTAAGTACTAACGATCAAAAGAACAATCATGAAAAAGTATCGGTACTAACATATTGCAAACATGTTACCAACATAGAAGCAAAGGATACGTAAAGAAGATAATTGATATCACACTATCATGTTACAAACACATGATGTTCGAAAGAAAGATTGGATAATGTAAGTAAAGAAATGTTCAGCACCGCTAAATTGGTCGACTGGATCATCACTTGTTTGATTTACTAAAATCAATTCACGTTCCTAATGAAGAGGGCCGAAAGATATTAGAGAGATGGTGAGAGTGTTGAAGTGTTAGAATAGAGGAGCTCTTGCTTTCCAGAAGGTGTCAAACGATATGGGGCTTTTGCTACAGGGGTTGCTTCGAGAACGCGGTATATACGGAATTCGGTTTGTCGAAGGGGAGGTAATCTCGTTAAGTATTCAGGAAAGACCTTAGGAAAACCCTTGACAATCTAGATGTCTTCAAGTTTCTTTCATCGGCTTTCATGCTCGCGAGATGCTTCAAGTTTTCTTCGGGTCGCTCTTCATGAATCTTGTATATGCCGTCGTTCGACGAGGGAATTTGGTAATCGTTTAAGCCTTAGGCTTTGACAACAATACATCCCCATTATCGCTTCAAAAATTCCATGACCGAAAGGTATTATGTTGATAGCAACAAAATAGATCTCTCATCCTAAGTTGCGTTTACTAACGATCCTATTGGTTTCTTCCTCAAACTAGCTCGACGGACGGTTCATTCTCTAAGACCCTCAAGGTCGACACGGAATGATGCTAATCTACATTATAGATGCTATAATAGGCTTTACTCAATTCGAGTGTCTGACTATAACGTTCTATCGTTATTTGCGCGCGGTAATTGACGAGACTTATAATATATACTATTCATGGTGGCACGCTTCCTGATGCTAAATCTGATTAAATCAAAGTATGCTACAAAGATAACCAGGGATGGAGGAGCTTCTATTGTTTGAGAGGTAAGGTCAAAAGATAAGGCATGTATTCACGAATTTATGAGGGTGTGCTAAACGACCTAGTCGTTCCTTTAGATTAGCTTGCCACAAAAGGAAGAATATGAGGCAAGCTTGTAGGTAATCTTTCCGTCAAAGGTAATATTAGGTTCTAATAGGTGTTGTTGGCATAGTGAAAGGTATACCAAGTTTTTGTTCCTGAGTCGCGCGTGTTTCTTCTCGGAGGCATGGTTTTAAAATTTATCCACAACATTTATTTGAGTAAAACTTTCATGCAATTTTGATCATAATACATCTTGAGTAAAATATGCTACGTAGTTTATAACTTTTCAATAATGATAGTCATGCAAAAATAAGTTACTACAAAAATTTGTAAAACGATTGTTTTTGGTGTGGTTAGGACCCTTCAACAAGTTTGACCTTTCAACATACATCACAAAAACAGTTTTGGCTAAAGATATTTCAAGTAGCGTATAATAAGGATTTTACAATTTGAAACCGAAATGACCAGCACCATGAAATTGATAAAAGGAGTTTGTGTAAAACATCTTTTCAGACATGGGTTGGATAATGATACCAAATAATTTTTGAGGTTGGGAATACAACACTTTACAAAGGTTTTGATTCTAAAATGGATCACTCGTCGAAAATTACTAATGCCTTATATTTTAAGAGGTTTTTAAAGAACACTTTACTAGTATATTTTTATTACAGAAGGACTTTGACTAAACGAATCAGTATCATCTCTGAAACACGGTCATAAGGAAGAAACTTGTTATAATGATCAACGCAAACGATCTACTCAAAATCCTATGGTTATTACTCCCTATTAGTACTTTTGTTTCAGAAGTCGTCCCCAAGGTCGTGATAATATGACGAAACAATAATTGAGATGACATAGCAGGGGGTTCATTCATGGGGTAACTAACTATGTATCCTGACTTGTCAGTTCAGAACGCGATGTACAACAGGGCTGACTATGACTTGCTAATGATGTCATAAAGTGTGCTAAGATTCTATCTTATCTACGCTTACTATCTTAAAAAATACCTCGAGGCATCCTACCATCCTAATAAATCCAGGTTATATGATGCAACTTATTATCACGCTGGCCAGACGTCATAATACTTACATCACATAGGCATGCCTTTATTGTCATCGCATTCTAGGAGTGATTTAAATACCATATAGAATTATCACGAATCAACACGTATACACATAATTGCACATAGAAATCTCACGTAAGCACTAATAGTTCACAAAGCAATGCACATATACATAAATGCACACATAGTTCCTATTATGCATGCTATATGAGGGTACTTAGGTTATAGTCTAGGTCAAAACCACCTAGTTCTCTATAATCAATAGCCCTGATACCAATCTGTCACACCCCGTTTAAGGCAGAAACACGAGGTGTAACGAATAGGATTGTCATAACACATCGATATAAGACAATAGTGAATTTCCTAAATGAAAATTTTACATAGACATGTCATGACGTCTATCGACACAAGTGGAGACTTGTATCGTGGATAGTCGATACCACGACAACATAGCCACATAGTCATAAAAATCCCACAATTTGGGACAAGTACAATTAACATCCAATAGATAAGTAATATAAGGGACAAGTAGCCCGGGAGGGTTACATCCTAAGTCTCTTTAAGCAATGCAAGAAGGCTCTATTCCTCTGTTGGCACAATAACTTGATTACCTAAAAATGAATACTCGAAAAAGTCAACATAATGTTGGTGAGCTCGTAGGTTTAAGTAAAAGACACATTTGTTGTGCATATAGTTTAAATAGGACAATAGCGAGAAGATATGCATATACCACATTTAGTATAATCACACAATAACAATTCACCAAATAACAAATCACATAATAACAAATCACATAATAACAAACCACATAATAATTCTCAATAACGTGGGTGCATCCTCCCAAAGGTATATTGGCGCCCTACCTAGATGAAATGGGTGTCTCTTCCCGAGATAATTAACTTCCACATTTTAGGTACAAAATCACACATATAGCAATATACGCACATAATGTCCAAAAGAATATTTTAACACAGCACAAAACATTTTAAAATATCTCTTGAGTATCACTTTCCCCCTAGGAAAACATAAGTAAAAAGAGGGGCTACAAAGACTCACCTTAAAGGAAGCGGTGAATCGAAATAAATCAACAAGTGAAAGATAAGCTCGAATGTCCTAACGCGACCTAGTTGGAATATAATACGCTTTAAGTGCAAGCCAACGATAGCGAAAAGATGCACATTCAATTTTTTATAAAGTTCTTATCACCCGAACATGTTTGCGTTTAGTATATAAGTTAAAATGCGATCTCGTAAAAGTTATATAGTTTTATTAACTTTCGACGCTAAATAAAAAGTTACAATTTTATCAATCTCTAAAAAATCCCGCACGTTATCCGTTTTCTAAGTATTTCCGCTCGATTTATATCTTGTCTAAAACACACTAAATATCCTACCAAAGTCTAGTCACCAATTTTATTTGACATTATATTTATTACTATTAGTTTTAAGTTGCCGACTTTAATAAATCCAATCTTGCTTACTTAATAATATTTTGGAAAGTTTCTGACGCACATAAAAAATATATAAGTGATACTATAATATTTGTTAAGGGTTTTATAGCTTATTCGGACTCAAAAACACCCAAAAACCTATTTTTAAGTTTCAAACACCTCACAATTTTCAAGCAGAAATTTCCAGATTTTAGTCAGTTTTTACAAAGGCGTAACTCATTCGTTATAATGATTCACGGAATGATCAAAAGCTACGTTTTAAGGAAAAATCCCGCTCTACAAGTTTTCTTTTATACGTTTCACCAGAATCAGACCCGAAACGGGTCAAAAACACAAAAACGTTACTGAACAGATTGTTTCGAAAACAGTTTTGGCTGGAAAAGTTACTAGTTTTTATTCCAAGCTTCATTTGGTCATAACTCACTCGTTTTAAGTCCTTAGCGATCTTTATATTCACGCATTCGTATTTAAGTATACTAGTATATTTTTTAATGTTTCGACTTTTTAAAGTGGATATAACAACTCGTTTTCTTTCATAAAAATTCTGGACAACAAGTATTTTACCCCAAAACTACGCTATATTTTTAGCGCAAACATCACAACTTCACTTCTGACTAAATCCCTTCCACCGATTGATATCAACACCCATACAACTTTAAGACTACCAATCGCTTCCATTGATTATTAAAAGAACACTAAAAATCAGTTTTAACACATAAAAACATATTTTTAACCTAAAAGTACAATAATATTAAGATTAAGTTCCAAAAACATAAACAAGTTGTACAACCCTTTTTATTTTGTTAGTTTCTTTATAAAAACCCTTTTACACAAACATGGTGATGAGATGTGTGCATAGATGAGAATATATGAAAAGTATGAAAGAAAGTTTTAAGAGTTTTTCTGACAAGAATGAGGAGAAAAGATACACAATAACCCGAAATGATCTTGTATCTAACCCAGATATGACCACAAAAGAATCACTAGCATCAAATGTAACCCAATATTTGAGATGAAGAAAAACATACACCAAGAGTGTGTAGTGTGTGTGGGTTTTGGTCAAGCCCCAAAAAGAGAGATAAGAAGAGATTTTTGTTGTGTGTGTTTTAGTGTATGTAAGAAATGACTAAATGGGATGAATGTGTGTATGCTTAATACTTAAGAAAAAATGGGATCCTATGTTATTTGGGACCATAGGGAACTAAGGTGACACTAGTACAAAAAGTGGATTTGGACACACATGGGCAAAATAGAACGGCCACACATTCACATATTTATGTGGCTAATGGTACCAAAATAGACAACATTTACTAATTAGCCATACATGAAAATTTTGATTGTGTGACTATTAGAACTGTATTGCCACACATTCGAACATTATGTGGCTAAAGGTAACTGGTAATATTATTTAGCTACATATGAATTTGGAACGCGTGGCAAATATAAGGAAGCTTGAAGCATTAGTCATGATATACATATAAATAGTGACAAATATATGACACACACTTGAACAATGTGACCAAATTGGCATATATGGTCAGATGAAGTAAATTTTTATGAGTCCCAAATCAATCAGTCAAGATTTGTCACACATTGTTAATGGTGACTACTATCTTTGCTAATTATTAGCCCACATATGAATTTGGGACGCGTGACAAATGAATGTAAGGTGAATCAATTAGTCGCGATATACATTAAATAGTGACAATAGAATGTCATCACAATTGAACATGTGACCCAAATGCCAATATGGATTACAACTAACGTTTTGTCACACATTATTTAAGTGTAGCCAAAATCCAGTACATATGGTCACGTAACTTAATATGTGTGTTTAAAGTTTACTTTGTGTTAGCTTGCCAAAAGCTAATGTGTATAGTCACATTTACTTCTAGCATGATCATGTAACTATATGCCTTAACAATAGCCACAGCATATCACAAATGTGTGACTAAATTATGTTTATGGCCATATTTCAGGTGATTATATGTGACCAATATATTCATAACAGTCACATCGTGAAGTATTCATGTGGCTATTATTTAGAATAAAATGTGAAATCAATCATCATTAAATTTCATGCTTTATGTGACTAAATATTGCAAAAGGCCATACAAACATAAAATTCATGTAACCATTGGATGATCAATAGTTACACAAAATACATATTTCTTTACTTTAAACAACATATAGTCACACCTATTAACACTTTTGGTCACATATTACAAAAGGCCACACAAATATAGAATTCATGTGGCCATTGGATAATCAATAGTCACACAAAATACACATTTCTTCCCTTTAAACAACATATGGTCACACTTATTAACACTTTTGGCCACTTTATGTTTAATTGTATGTGACTAAATACCAAAAAAACATGCTTTGTGTGACTAAATATTACAAAAGGCCACACAAACATAAAATTCATGTGGCCATTGGATGAACAATAGTCACACAAAATACACATTTCTTCACTTTAAACAGCATATGGTCACACTTATTAACACTTTTGGCCACTTTATGCTTAATTGTATGTGACTAAATACCCAAAACAAACATGCTTTGTGTGACTAAATATTACAAAAGGCCACACAAACATAAAATTCATGTGGCCATTGGATGATCAATAGTCACACAAAATACACATTTCTTCACTTTAAACAGCATATGGTCACACTTATTAACACTTTTGGTCACTTTATATCCAGTACATATGGTCACGTAACTTAATATGTGTGTTTAAAGTTTTATTGTGTTTTTTGAGATTGCCAAAAGCTAAAGGTATAGCACATTTACTTCTATTCACGATCATGTGACTATAGTCTTTACAATTAGCCACAACATAACACAAAAGATGTGACTAAATTATGTTTATGACCACATTTAAGGTGATTATATGTGACCAATATATTCATAGCATTCACATCGTGAAGTATTCATGTGGCTATTATTTAGAGCAAAATATGAAATCGAATGTGACCAATATATTCATAACAAGAAAATAAAAAAGGATGTTACACCCCAGCGAGAATCTAACCCGCGACCTCCCTTACGGAAGTCAAGCGGGTTACCATCTTGCCAGAGTAACCTATTTGTTAATGTAATGCATTTCCTTTGTAATATAGAAGTTTAAGCTTCATTGTTTTTTGCTAGTAGCTTAAAGAGTGCTTATAGAAACTGCTTATTAAACTGTGGCTTCTTCTCCCTCTGCTTATTTTCAACTTGTTTCACTTTTAATAAGGTTTTAATAAGTACTTTATCCTGTAAATGCAATGTGCAAATGCTTGCTTGCAAATGCAAGCTGCAAATGCAATATACAAATGCAATGTGCATATGCAATGTGCAAATGCAATATGCAAATGCTTGCTTACAAATTCAAGCTGCAAATGCAATGTATAAATGCAATGTGCAAATGCAATGTGCAAGTTGCAATAACACATAAACTAGACAATAACATCACAAACCAAACAATGCAATCCTTTTCTGTGTTTCTCTTGTCTGTGGTTTCCATGTCTGTGCTTTCATTGTTTGTGCTTAGAAAGTAGTTCCATGATAGATATTCCTCAATTGTATTATATCCATAAGCATCTAGCAATACTTATGTTGATGGCCCATAAAATATAGGAGCAGTTGCTTTTGATGCCCCTTTCCTGTCTTTTGAGCTGTCTGGGCTTTTCTCAATTATTTTTGCAAAAGAAAATTAAGAATAAGAAGATAACATCCTAACCAAAACACACATTTGTCAATTAAATAAGCAGATAACACAATTTAGAAGATAACATCCTGACTTCATTAACCAAACACAAACCATTCTAACATCATAAATTCAGTTATAGGCATGTTGTTTTAAAAGTAGATTAACATCTACTACCATTACATAAGGACCAAAATACCAATATACATAACATCATAAAGTAGATTAATATCACTATCCACTTCTAAGCTTCCTCTTCCCTATCTTCTCTTCAGCAAAAGTCAGCAAAAGTCATTGTATCTGCACTCCAAAGGTCTTGCCTTTAATAGCATCCTAGGTTTTAGCATTTGCAAGCCCAAGTATACAATTTGTTATTGGTACAGGGCTTTTGACAATGAGTGTTTTAGTTGATGCTTGTAGCTTAGCCTTTGACCCACATGCTTCTACTTTAACCTTTGACCCACATGCTTCTACTTTAGCCTTAGAAGATGCCTCAGATGCTTGTGCTTTAGCCAACATACATGCTTTAGCCTTTTCAATGTCTTTCCAAGAAGGTTTTACATCACTTTCATTACATCCTGATTTTGAACCCCAAAACCTGCCATTGTCCTTGTACTCATCTGACAAATAGTGGTACCATTTGAGCAAACTCTTAGGTGGTTCTGGAGAGTCATAATCTATCTCCTCGGAAGTGCTAATTTGAGAAGTGCTATATGAGTCTGAGTTGTTGTTGTCTGAGCTACTATCTAAATTCACAACAATGATTTCTGCAAGGTAACAACAAAGTCTGAGCTATGCATACTTAAGGAAGTCTTCCCAATTGAAGCTCTGACTAATGTTGACAGCAAGATCAAAATCAGTGATATGATACAAAATGGTGTGTGGGTATGGCCTGAGGAATGGGTTGCTAGCTATCCTAATATCCTTAGTATCCCTAACCCAACTCTGAACAATGTAGTTGATAAAGTATATTGGGTGACTAAAGATGGGAAGAAGGTGTTGGGATTAAAAGTCTTCTTGATGTTGTTTGAATTACTGCTGCTCATGTTTGTGTTAATGCTGCTCAGCTGGATTTAGTGATGCTCATGAACTTCAAAGAAAATATGCTAAGTGGTTACTACTGCTAGTACACAGTTAATACTGCTAGTGAATATTAGTACTACTCAAAGATTAAGATTGCTTGAAGTTAATGCTGCTGAGAAGTTACAACTGTTAATAAGTTAGTACTGCTTATATGATACTACCTCTGTCTCATATTAACTATCAAGTATGACTTTTTGTAGTCATTTTTCTTCAACTTTGACTGTAAATATTATTGTTTGTGTTATATAATACTTGATAAAAATTATACCAATGAAAAATACATTTAAAACTCAATCCATTCATGTATTTTGAATCAAGTATTATATAACACAAAAAGAATTAGTTAAGGTCAAAGTTGAAGAATAAAGACTCCAAAAAGTCAAAATGTAGAAGTTATTTGTTTATAGAAAAGATTATAGATACTCAGGAAAGTATTGTAAGCCGACTAGGACTCTTTGGTGTATTAAAGTGGGATCAACAGAAGGTAAGATGGTCTGTTAATAAGAAGTGGGATGATTAGAAGCAATGTAATGAAAAAGTAAAATGGGGGAAAGTTATTTGGTTTTCATAAGGCATTCACAAACACTCCTTCATAATGTGGCTAATAATTTTGAAAAGGTTAACTACTCAAGATAGACTTGCAGCATGGTACCCTGGTAAACAAGTTGCTTGTTCCTTGTGTGAAATGTGTCCTGACTCACATGAACACTTGTTCTTTTTGTGTCCATTCTCTGCTAATGCATATGGGTCCAATTTTATAATCCAAACACCCTAAAACTGTTATGTCGTTTAAGATTTAAGGGGATTCGAAAAAAGGTTATCATTTTAAGAAACATGAGCAGATAAGCAACACACATCAACACACATGAGCATTTAAGCTTGAAAAAAAACAGATAATTGGAAACACCATTAGCTAGATTAGCTAAAAACTAAGCAAAATGAAAAGACTAGAAAAAAGAAGATAATAAAGTTACCGTTTTGATTCGCCATGTTTGAAATTAGGGTTTATGAAAAAGTGTTAGGGATTACAGTAACTGAAGATATTGGTGGTTAGAATGAATAAATGTGTGTTATGAACATGTGGAAGAGTTTAAGGGGGTAGAGGGGTTAGGCTTACAAATTAATCTATATGATGAATAGGTTGCCTGGCTGAGATGGTAAGCCGCTTGACCTCTATCTTGGAGGTCACGGGTTTGATTCTCGCTGGGCGTGATTCCTTTTTAATTTTTTTTTGTATTTTGAAAATCAAAAACCAAACATACCTTATCCATATCAGCTTATCAGCAGATTTAATAATCAGTTTTAAAGCCGGTAATAAGTAGTTTAATAAGCAGAATTAAGCAGTTTATTAGCAACTTCATGACTCATCTAGGGCATCGCCCGGGTTTGAAAGCCTCGTATACAAACATATAAACCAAACAAGAAGTAAAAAATTAATAGATAAAATCAAATCCTTCACAAGATTATTTGCAGCAAAACAAAAGCTTAAAAAGGTTCTGCACAGTACAAACGTAAATCCTTAAACAAGTACAAAAAATTAAATGTCTATATGCTTTAAAAGAACGGGTCAAATATGATAAAGGTAGAGTGTGACAACTTGAGCATGACATGGTTCACTTAGAATTTTCTGTATAAACCACTGACCCACTGTTCTGGTAAACTTTGCCATCATGACATTTCGTACGAAAGGTATACCCATTGATGTTATATGCATCGTATTTCACTACGGTGGCGCGTGGTCCATATGATATCCAACTTACAGTTTCTGATACACTTTCTTTTGGAGATTGCTAACTCTCTCTCAACCTGAATTTTATTACAAGTATATATTAGCTTCAAATTGAAGGAACAACAAACAAACAATTATAAATAACATACGATTAATTACCTCTTTGCGTAAACACTTAGCAAAAGATTTACTGTGCTCATTCTCTAGAATTGCTATTCGTTTACCCGGGTTTTTTGTTTTCAAAACTTGCTTTTGTCTCCTGAAACAATGTCTTTGATTATTATATTTGATATAACATTTTAAGTAACGAAGTAGACATGTGTTAGTAGTACTTACTCGATATATGGTACAATTTCATTTGTATTATGTATTACATACAAATGTGCTTTCTGAAAGAGTTCCGCAGAAACTCCACCTGATTTGCCGACTGACAATGGCGTTCCTTCCTCATTTTCATCAGTTTCATGTTTATCAGGTTAGATACTAATAGTTTCCATGGATTTATGATATTCGCTAAAAAAAACTCTGTTATTTCTTCCGCAATAGTCTCCAAACATCTCTTCACTTCTTAAGCTGTTTCTTGTAATAAAACTAAGAAGAAGCTCATAAAGCCTTTTCTCCACTTCCATAATCAACTTGTAGATCCCCTTCCCAATTTTCTATATGTAAATTTGCAAGAGGATACTCTTTCTTTTACCCTAAGTAGTGTACATAATTCCAACATCAGGCAATGTACTCCACATGAATCAATCAGCTTCCAGCTCATTAATAAACGTATCTTCCTTGTTCTTCCATCATCTCATCACATGCACTTGGTTCTAAACTTAGTCATTTATGCTTTCCACCATAATACTCTGTTTAACCTATTGGCTTTGTTGACTTAACTGTCTTTCATTCTAATTATGTATAAGATTTATAAGATCTTCTCTATCAAACATTTTCAACATATCCTCAAATCTCATATAAACTTTAGTACTTCCATCTGCTCTTGTAATATGATAATAAATCTTTCTTGCATCTCTGGTGATCTTGTAGTCAACAATAGGTGCTTGTTTAGTTGCTAAAGGTATGGTATTAACTGCATCTTCATCAAATGGAATAATCTCAAAACATTCTTTGAGCTCTGCTTGTTCAGTCTCATCCTCTACCTTTTGCTTCTTTGTGGATTCTCTATCAAGTTCTTCTCCTGCTCTCTTTGAACTTTCTTCTACTCTTGTCTCACTGCCTGCTGCTTTTGCTTTACTACCTTCCACCTTCTTAGTATCCATAGGCACAAATGTGTTTACTCTCTTAAGAGCTTTGTCAAACAGCTTCTGAATATCATCAAAACTTTTGTGCTTAAATGATTGTGCTTGTATCCAGTTATGTTTTTCTAGATAATTATCATTGTAGTTCTCATTTTGGCATTTTTAGTAGTGGTTTGTTCTTATTTTCTTGTGATATCATTGATGCAAAAATGTTATCTACATTGCATCTAAGAGTTGTATAGATAAAACTTATTTTTCTTCATCAGTCAATGAAGCTTGCTCTTTTACGTGTAATCTTTCAGCCATTTGATAATCTGCTTCCATCATAGCTTGAGCATTATCCCATGAAACAATGTTATCTTCTTCTTCTCTTTGTCTTGCAAGCCTATCTTCTTTCTCCATTTCTGCTTGAAGTTGAGCATCAAGTCTTTGAGCAAGTTCCTCATCATGCTTAATCTGATCTTTTATCTTTGTTGTTTCTTTTGGTTCTTCTTCTTCAACCACTTTGGCTTTAGCTTTATCTCTTGAACCTTGAGCCTTTTCTTGAATTTGTTGTTGTGCATCACTTATTCTTGGAATCTCACTTGGCTCTTGCATAACCACTCCTATTACATTTGGTTTAGCACTCTTGATCTCTATTAAAGTCTCAGCAAGAGTCATATCATCTTTAGTTGTTGTAGTTGGAGGAGTATTTGGTGTAGCAGTACTAACAGTTATTGGAACACTAGCAGTACTAATATCAACACTGGCAGTAGTAACCACTTCACCAGCAGTAGTAACTGGATCAGCAACACTAACTTCCTTTTCAGCAACATTAACTTCTTGATCTACCATGTCCTATCCTGCAAAGACTTCTTCATCATTAAAAACACTTGTATCAAACATATCTTCATCATTAAACCTCCCCTGAATCCCTGCATCCTCATGAACCAGTGAAATATCTACATTTGCATCAATCTTAGCAATATTCCTCCCCTGTTTGGATGCATCCTCCTGATTACCCAAACTTGCTTTAGCAGAGGATTCAACCCTTTTAGATGTTCCAACCTTGTACAACCTTTTCAACCCTGGAGTTCTTGACCTTCCTCTTTGTTCTAGCTTCTTGACCCTCTTTTTCAGGCTTGTAATAGCTTGAGCAGTGTTTGTAGTTTCAAGGTCTTGAACTCTTTGTAGCAAATTGGTACACATTTCCATCAATTCCTTAAGTTGCATACTATCCTCATCACTTCGAGGTGTGTTAACTCCTCCAAGTGGTGAATCATAGGATATTTTAGACACATTCTCAAACCTAGTTCGAGCAATTGTGTCCCCCATGGTGTCTTGGCGCCTAGGACCACTACTTGAACTAGCTCCCTGAGGAGTAGGCTCATTAAGTGTTGCCTTGGATCGGGTCTTAGTGATGTTACCACTGACCTGCTCTGCTTCTAAGCTAGAAGTAGTAGTGGCAGCCCTTTCCAAATTGTCACCCACTTCTGATTGATGTTGTATCAGCATAGTGTCAAACAAAGGTGTTACTTTTCCTGGAAAATCTTTTCCAATTATTTTCATATTAGTAAAAACCTTTTTAGTATGACAATGTGCATTGTAAACAGGATTATGAGAGGGCACCTTGTCAAGTTGTTTGTCCAAAAACACTTGCAAAAACCTTCGATACATTAAAAACTTAGCAGAAAGACTATCTAAGTTTCTAGTCATACCATCAAAAACCATTTTAGAAAAATTAAACTTTTGGTTAGTAGCCAAACAAATAATAGCAGAAGCTATATTGCTACTGAACTCATTCCAAGCAGTTTTCTTTGGACTTAAGCACTGCAAAATGGTATGAACAAGAAATTTCCATTGATGGGAGAAGTAAGATTTGAAAAATGTAAGTTTATCAGAAAGATTCTCATACCCCATCAACTTCAAGTTTTCAAAAATAGTAGTTGTTGGAAGACAGTCAGTACCATCCTCATCTGCAAATTGAAGGTCTCTCCTCACAGATGATTCAGTTATGACTATTTTCTTGCCATCTACCAAGGCATGAATATGTGTTTCTTCATTGATTGTTTGGGCCTTAGCAGTAGACCAAAACTGCTCAATGCATGAAACATAGATAGTAGGATTAACAGTCAAAGCATACCTTATGGGGTTTGCATTTAAGAAATCTACTATCTTTGTGAAATCATCACTATCAGTTGGTCGTTCCAAGTATGCTACCATATTGTGATAATCAACAAATTTCAAAGCCGCCATTGTTGTTAAGGTTCAAAAAAAGATTGATGAAATTGAGTTAGGGTTTGTTATTTTGAGAGGGTTTGAATGATTAAGAACATTTACTATTTGACGAGAGTGGTGGGTCTATGACGGGAGAGTGACAGCGACCAGAGAGTGACGTGATGAGAGTTATGGTAGTGACGGATTTGTGGTGAGATGAGAGGGAGTTATGGCGGTGATAGGAGGAGTTGTTTGTGTGATTAATTTGGAATGGGATTCATTAAATTTTTGGGGGGAATACATGTAGTCACGTGACTAAAAGTATTTTATGAATTTTAAGAAATATTTTACGAAAATATTGGAGGGAAAATACCTTTAGCCACGATAATAGTCGTGAATATAAGTTTTGTTACATGTTTATAAGAAATTTAACGAACTAGTAGCAAAGGTTGAAAAAATCACGAATCGATAGCCGCGGTCGACATCCTTGTAGCATGTAATTGTTTTTGGCGGTAGTAATCAGGAAAATACCTTAAGCCACGATAATAGTCGTGAATAAAAGTTTTGTTACTTGTTTACAAAAAATTTAAAGAAATAGTTACAAAGGTTAAAAATTCACGAATTGATAGCCGGGCGGTCGACCTCCATGTAGCTTGTAATCGTTCTAGGCGAGATTAATCAGTGAGTAATCAGATTGCCATTTTTAGCTATTTTGTCATTTAGTGGGCTTTTAGCCACGACGTTGGTCGTGGCTAAATATTTCTTGTGGGTAAAATCCTTGATTCTTGTAGTGTCAGGCGCGTAAGGTTGTAGTGGCTTTCATGTTACGACACATCCATGATGACTGGTGACAATGGCTAATTCACATGGGTCATGGATCATGTGCATTAGGTTATAACTAGTCACATTAATTAATGGGTATTTAACATCATATGGTCATATGCATTGGGTTGTAGTGGCTTATAGTGTCATGTTACGACCCATACATGATTGGTGACAATGGGTACTTAACATGGGTCATGAGTCATGTGCATTGGGTTGTAGTGGCTTATAGTGTCATGGACCCATGTATTACCGGTGACAATGGCTAATTCACATGGGTCATGGTCATGTGCATTAGGTTATCATTTGTAACACCCCTATTTTTACATATAGCAGCGAAAGCTAATCTGGGGTATTACTTCATGGACACAACAATCATAATCATAGAAAACGACCCAAAAGAGACGTTAATTCAAAAGATATGCTATCATTCATTTCACATCATAGTTTTACAAAGGCAGGTCCCAAAATCTAGTTACATACAATGTGAATGATAACAAGTTTTAGCCATCTTCATGTCCATGTCATAAGTTGCTCAATTACCTGAGATAAACATGCTAAAAAGTCAACATAATAGTTGAGTGAAATTTATAAGTTTGATATTAAATAGTTGAATACAAGTCATCATAAGTAATTGTTATAAAAGCAATGTCATAGTAATGCGTTATAGTATGGTATTGGGTTACGTTGTTATACACCCGTTATTGGTAATAATTG
>BQNB010001555.1:24631-63149 GCA_026074375.1 Tanacetum coccineum | reverse complement strand
GTCGTAGATAAGAGGACTACTAAAAGTGATTACGTTACGGTTCATGATCTTTTTATTATCAAATACCAAAAGTGAGTTCCAAAATTTGAACGACCGACACAAATAACAAATTAAATTTTATAAAAGACACATTTAAAAATAATCTATACTACATTTATATCTATATTTCTATGCTATTTTATAAGTGTTTTTATAACTTGTGCTCTAGTGGCACAATTAAAAGAGGACCTCACAGTAAGCGTGTCACTTTTTGAATGATCAGTAGCCATTGAGCGGTCCTCATTATCCTTCAGCAACAGGTCCACAACCACTCACTGGGCATTCAGAAGGTGACACGCAGACAGTAGAATCCTCTTTAACTTGTTTCCATGTGGCACAAGTTAGAAAAACGCATCTTATAAAGTATTTAGGACTTGCTAAATAAGGAAGGCTTAAAATTTTCAGTCAGCACATTTGCTTAATGTGGAAATATGTTACTTTTATATGAAATAAGATCACCAAAACTAATAAATACCCAGGTTATTCATGGATTACTTCTTGCGATAAATCTTGCTAAAAATCATAACTATCAATAATGATTATTAAAAACGTGTATCTACTAACACCATATAAATCCACACAAACCATTTCGTATTTCTCACACACGCATCTAAAACATTTACACACATCGCAAAGATTTGAACTAGCTAGCCAGGGGCTAAGCATTAATACGAAAATCATAAAATTTTCGTCATCTGTAAAACTATTATAAAAAACATTACGCATCGGGAAATTTAATCACAATGTACCTGCCGCCGCAACGCGCGAGTACCCAACTAATATGAAAAATTGACACCTATCTTTTTTTAAGATATAAATTAAAATTGTTTGATGGGGGACGACTTGTTTTTGTGTGGCTGGCGATTATTTCATATCGTATGATTAAATTGTCTTTTTTTTAAAAACAAAATAAATTAATTTTATTTGTTTTCTAATTTTTTATGTTTTTTTTAAAACAGATAAAATTTGATCACGCCAAATTAAAATAATTTTCAGTCATACAAAAATTAGCCGTCAATCTAGCTTAGAAACCTCACCGAACATTGTACTTTTGTCATTAAAATAAGATACTTGCCACAAATCTAGTGGAATTGCAGGGTCGGTTGGTCTAACATGACCTTCTCGAAAAAATGTTTTTTTAGAGCATAATGTGGACAATGGATTGAAAAAGCGACTCTTACGGTCATTTCTTGTAACAAATTAACTATAAGGTTCATCATGACAAAAAGTATTTTTAAGAGTTCAACTCTTCTACTATTAAACTTGATTGCTTTATTATGGAGGTGATTTACACACTTGATTTGCACACTCAAAAATATTGTGTCAGGACATTTATACCTTGTAAGAAAGAACATGAGTAGAAGTTATTTATAAAGGTATATGCCGAGACATAATAATTTTGAGTGTACAAATTAATTAAAAAAATATACAAATCACCTCTCCTTTAATATATATATAATATAAACTAGAGGATCTCTTCTACTCTTTAACATCTCCTCCCATTAATTCGGCTTAAATAATGTAGCGAAGACACCATCCCTAGACATAATACCCCTCTAACCTGCGTTATAAGCTTAGACAGCTTTATCCACACACGCCACAGCTTTCTTGGATTTGCATACTAGTATTATTAATTCGCTGAAAACAAGTCTTTTTTTTTTTTTTTTTTTTTGCTTTCGCTTCATACATGGCTTCCTAAAATAACTGAAACTAACCTAGTTGCCTTCATTGGTTTCTAAAACACCATCATTTCCTGTAATTCCATAAAACGCCTTAGCATTCCTCCTACTAGAGATTGGCAAAAAAACCGGTTCCAAACCGTCTTATGGTTCCGGTTTTTGGCCAAACCGGCGGTTTGGCACCGGTTTGGCTTTCCACCAAAATACCCGGTTTGACCACCGGTTTTTTGAACCGGTTTGGAACCGAACCCGATTATCTTGAGACATTGGAGGAACCAGGAATCACACTTTTTCTGATTTTCTTATCCTATCTAGATTTTCTTGAGGATAACTGGATAGGATCAATGATTTTCTTGTGCTATAAATAAGGGTAGGGATGAGCATATAGACCCGAATCCCGGTACCGAACCGGAACCGTACCGGTTCCGTACCGAAACGGTAACGAATCCCGGTATACGGTACGGGACCGGTACCATGATTCGAGTAAAAAATCGTGTGAAATCATACTCAATCCAATTCGAACCTCCGAGTTTGGAAAAGACTCAAAACATTGCTTTATGATGGGGGGGGGGGTCTCTCGAAAAAAAGCTCAATGCAAGTATTGCTTTATTTCTTATCGGAGGTAGGGTTCCAAACACGACGTCTGAAGATTCTATAAAACTCATGATGTGATATATTAAAGGCGCGTAGCAGTAGAATCAGAATAGGAAGCGGGGGGCAAACGTTCGATGGGAACGAGATGGGACATATTTTCATGTATAATCCGGATTATCTTAGTGAACAATTGCGGGTTATGGTGATTAACGTGGGTTACCATATAAACATTTGTCCACGATGGCAGCACATCGGGCGCCATACCATTTGTTCCAGAACATATGCCAACCAAGATTTAAGTCGTTGTACTTCAACGTGATGAATGAAATGGAAATTTTTGGGTAGCGGCCTAAACAAGCAACAATTGATGGTTTTGTCTAATCTTAAATACTAGGTGTCAATCCTAAACAACTGATGTCATGGTCCTAACTACGGGATGTTGGTCCGCTCCTCATAATTTGCCCTGGTTCTTACATGTGTGTTAACCGCACACATTGGATTGAACCTCAGTACTCGGCAAATGATGAAGCGGGGTTCATTTCTTCGAAGAATTTCCGTCTCCTTCTACGATTTGGGGGTGGGGGTGATGTTGGGGGGTGAGAAGTACAAACACTTGAAGTTATATGTGGAAAACAAGTCTTTGTATTTATGGTTTGCAAGAAAACAATAATATGTCTATTTACTTTGGATATTGCTAGCAACAACACAAAGGTCTCATGGGAAAAAAACTAATTTTAAAATACACCCACAATGGCGGGTAGGTCTTTATCATAGTCGTTGTGTTGCACACATCATTACTTGGTTTTGTGCAAACTGGTTTAAAGGTCCCCTTAATTAATCAAATGAAAGAGTCTTTCAAAACCAATGTTAAAGTTTTTTAAATTCGGTGTATAAAATCGGAAATACGCTATATTAGAGATTTGTAGGGATGAATAAACATTTGTTTTTCACCAAATTGAGTCGTTGATACAACGATGAAAACTCACTTTTGAAATGTTTCGAAAGTGGTTTGAACAGGAAAACAACGTTGGCGTATTTTTCTATGACATTATGGTCAAATAAGAATGGTTGATGGTTTATATTAAATTTTTTTCCGGTGGAATATTAGGTTATGATTGAAATGTTAAACCCATTACTTGAAGTGTTTCAAAATGCTACGGTTATTTTGTCAGGAGTTTACTACCCAACATCTCCATTGTCGGGGGTTAACCGAAACCGAACCGGTTTAAAACCGGCAAACCGGTTTCACCTCAAACCGGTAAGAAACCGGTTTCAAACCGGTTTGGGTTTATGGCAAACCGGTTTTTCCTCCTTGTTGACCGAAACTGGTTCCTGTTTGACCTAAACCGAACCGATCTGGTTAACCGGTTTGCGCACGACTACCTCCTACCCACCCATATTGACAAACACTGTAAAAATCAGAAATGTCATGACAGGCCAGATTTGAGTTGCATATATGGCAAATGAGAAATGATAAACCTTTTGTGTTATTAAAACAAAAAAAAGCAGTATAACGCTATTTCAACTTATGATAAATAAACAAAAGTAAGAGAAAACAAGATCTTAGTTGATAATTTTCACCCATCATAAGCATCGAGTCATTAACAATCTCCTAATGCATTTCATATATGCATTAAAATAGCCTAGAAAGCCTTGTGAGGAAAAGAAAACAGAGCAACCAAGAAGTAGCATAAGCTTTGCTCATACTAGTAAATTTTTGTGCAAACAGTAAATTCTGAAATCCTAGCCATCATGCAAGAGTAACTTGTATAGAAACAAAATTTACTGGACCGTTAAAAGGCAAATTAAAGGATGATCAACTCCACCCCTCGGGGCAATATTGGTCTGAGTTGGCGCTCGGCGGAACACCTAGCAGCTTGCTCCCTCTTCAAAAAGTCCTCAGCAGTTAACTCTCCTCTAGAAGCCGCGCAGACAGGATCTATGACGATTTTTTTGAGTGCAGGAGCATTATCTATCACATACACAGCAAGCTCAAGATCACTTATTCGACCAAAATATCCCCCAATTTCAAGAAGCTTTAGGCGTTCATGGCGGTGAGGAGCAGCATGCTTAACTCTCTTCCTCTTTATAATTGGTGAAAACCAACGTAGCTGCAAAAAGACCGATAACATGGTGAAAATTTTCTTTGAACCTGACAACCTTTACACAGAAAGAACAAATAATCTTCACGTGGTGGGACCATGGGGCGGCAAAAATTATGACATCAAGACAAAACGTACAAGAGGATATTAAAGAGACTATAGCCTAACTACAACATTATATCCTTGTTACAACTTTTTATTGGACAACACGCTAAGTCGCTATTTTAATCATTTCCATAGCATACAGATTGTAACCAACTACAACTACTCAACATTATCATAGTATATACAAGAGTGTCATGAATAAGTGGACACTAGAGCTCTGAAAACAGAGCATACCCAACACATCTCTACAATTGCATTAGCAACTATGGTGTTCGGTTCTGCATTGGAGTGATAGATGTATCTTGGATCCCAAAGAGCCAAGACACATCATTACCACCTAAGAACATATACATAAAAAGAATAACTATTAGACTAAATTGGCGTATCAAACAATATCCACAAAAGTTATTGATCTGGAAAAATGGACTAGAAAATTACATATTAGTTAGGACATTTTAGTTTTCCCAAATCAAGACGTATTAATGTTCTGGTCGTAATTACATATTATACCAAACAACAAAGAACTAAATAAGTAGAATGAAAGAAGAATAAACTTCGTTGTAAATCTATTCCTTATACGACAATCTCCATTAATTTGTTTCTATCATGTTGTTCTGTCTCCAAATAAGAAAATTATGCTAAATGTCAACAGGTTACGGTAATCAGCATACTTTTAATGTGGTTGGATACTGGACATTGCACACATACCGCAATTACAAAAGTCTCCAAACGTGGACAAGCCTTAGCTATTGAAGTGAACTCTAGTAAACTATCATCTCCTTCAGCTCCAATTGTTAGCCTTAAAAATTTGAGATTTAATAGTTCTCATGATATTTTATTAGCGGATTATAAAAAAACTATAAAGAGTAGCTACTGACCTCCGGACTATCTAAGTCCAAGGAAAGAGTCTGGAGGTGCGAAGCACAAGATAAGATCTGCCTGAACACATTATTCTCCACTCCCACGCGTACTTGGCCAATATCAAGCTCTTTAAACTTTGGAACACCAGCGAGACTTAATTCTATTTCTGAACCAATATATGTGAGTGATACGAGCTCAAAATCATATAAAGTGATAGATTCGACCTCATAACAGTCCACTAGGGTAAAGTTTTTCAAGTTAATATCCCGTCCACCAACATGAATATGAGCGAACATACACGAGTCATAGAAGTAAAGTGTTTCAAGACGTGGAGAACTTTTTAACAATCCCAATAGGATTGGTTCAGTTATGTTGACACTCAGCAAGGAAACCTCTTTTAGAGATTGCATCTCCACAACCATAGAATTCGATAACGGCCATTCAGCAGGGTGTATCATATTTCCATCTGATGATGGCAATGGAAACTCATAATTTTTAGCTGGATCGCGATCCCTGTTATTGTATTCCATTAAGTTCAGATCCAGCTTCTCAACTTTCTTATCTAGCGCAAACTGAAGCCAGGAATCAATATCTTCACAATTACTCTCGTCCAAATCAAAATAAATTCGAAAAACACGAACAGTTAAATGGTTGTGCCTACTGATAACATTGTACACCTGATTGACAAACTTATCGCGCAGTAAAACAGAAGTCGTATGATCCTTGGCCATCTTTCTTAAAGTTTTAGTACCATCAAAGTCCAATTGGGTTAAAAAGCACCACAAGAACCTCCATCTTGTTGAGAGAGTGCTGGTGGCCCCCGCGTCCTTAATAGGCAAAAGGCACAGTATCATAACAAGGATATCATCCGGCATTTGGCTGATGAAATCAGTCGAATTTGATCTTCCATGACCCCCCTTCACAAATACAAGTCATCAATAACCTTTTACAATTAATGTGTGACAGGCATGTGACGAAACTTAACCGTATTGACAGCATACTACACTTACATTATACTTAGACAGAGGCATATTTTCTAAAATAAACAGTTGGGTAAACATTCAATAGCGACAACAACTCAACTGAATAATTTCGATCCTACTTTCATTCAAAAATATTCCTCTTTCTCAAAACTTTCATGAGTTAGCATAATCCGTTCTTCAATTTTCTAAATGAATTGTTTATAAGAATCACATCACATAACTAAACAAGTAAACTTACAATATGGATTGTGTACTCTACAATTGTCAATCCATGCTACGCTAGAAAAAATAATAGTATTCATAAGAACAGATGCTCACATAGACAATCAAAATTTGTGGGCGTAAACAAAACTAACTGAACAAAACAACGATTCCAAATGCAGAATAATTAACCAGCAGAATGTATATTTCATTGAGAATCAATAATTAAATAGAAAATTAACCCTTCTAGGTATAATCAGTACTAAATGAACAAAACAACGAATCCAAATGTGAATTTCAGTAGCTAAATAAATCAGCAATAATCGCATGAACAATTGCACCAACAGTTATATGTCTGACATGGTCATAGACTCATTGGACCCTATAGAAATATGTTTAGAAACATTAACACAATTGTTCAAACACTTCAAACCTAGTCTTCCCAAACCAATTTTTTGGCCTATCAGCTAACCCCGCGGTCACTGACTTTAAGGCTTGTAGCGATAATCTGCAATAATCACAACTTAACAGTAAGCAACATTCATTACCAAAAATATAACAATCAAAACATTGTAGGTAAAAATATAAAACTAATTGAACAAAAACAGCGATTCGAAACGCAAAAAACCGTAGCTAAATTACTTGATAACAATCATAGTTTTTCAAACTCAGCAATCGTGAGTAAATGTACAAATAAGGAAAAACTAAACTATTTTAGGGCAAAAATAACATAAATAATGGAAGAAATAAATAATAATAATTTTGAGGGCAAATGAATAAATAATAACCTTATTATTTTTGTATTTAGAAGATCGTACAATTCCTCTTTTCGTCATTGTGTGGGTGAAATGAGTGAAAATGTTGGCGTAAGGTTTTAATTTTAAATTGGGGATTTCAATCTTTCATTGTCTCACCAAATTGCGCCTTCATTTTGTCTCACCAATTAAATGAGCGATTGCACCAATTATCACCTTTTAAATCAGGGCAAATCGCATAAAAAAGTATCCATCTAATGCTCAATGTCAATTAAAAGTACTTATCTTTTTTTTCTCAATTTAAGGTATCGATCTTTGTTTTTTTGTTTCAGAACGTTAGGCAAATTAACAGGTTTTTTTCTCGTTACATTTCCTAACGATCGTTATTTAATTATTGCATTCGTTAGTCTTATATATGGATTTTTGTTAAAAAATATATCTTTTCTAGATCAGACCCGTCCAAACACCTTTAATATCATATTTTCACGACTCGGGTTTTTAAAGAGATTTTATGCGAAAACTGAACGTTTCGTAGAACTTTTTAGTTTTAAACCGAGAACCTTGAATCTCAACAGAAAAATGACCAAATGCCCTTACGAGATTCTGCCTCTGGAACTTATTAATAGACTGTTCGGTTTGAACCCGCTATCATCGATTTTTAAAACTTATACACGTTTTTATACACAACATTTTTTAACCACCGGTTTTTGATACATAGTTTTATACATGTTTTTTTATTTAATTATATTAATTATAGATTTAAGGGTTGGTAATATAATATCGGGACAGGATTATATACACACCTTTTTATGCACATTTATTATACACACTTTTGATAACACACATTTCTTCTATACAAGACGTTTTTCCTACATGCTTTATCCACGATTTATACATACATTTTTATAACACAGTTTTTACATACACATTTTTATGCACTTTTTTTTTAAAACGTGAATAAATTGTGTGTAAAAACGTGTATAAAAATAAGTTCATAAAAATGTGTGTAAACACGTTATATTAAATTTCAAAATTATATGTCTGACATGGTCATAGACTCATTGGACCCTATAAAAATATGTTTAGAAACATTAACACAATTGTTCAAACACTTCAAACCTAGTCTACCCAAAAAGTTTTCGGGTAGATTTGTGATGTAATTATATACTTTTAACTATTTGTTTAGAAGTAAAAAATTGTTTACGTTTGTTGTATTTTAAAATATAAAGTCTAGGGAAATAATGTTTAAGGGGTTATTTGTTTATTTTTTAAAGTTATAATAAAATTTGTAAATTTATAAATTTACACTTAACTTTATATAATTTATTTAAAATTAAAAACCACTAAAGTTTTATTAATTACCTCCTCTTTTTTCAAGTTTTTTTTCCCACAAATTTGACACATATATTTTTATGTGTTTTTTTCTCCATCATATTTCTCCACGAAAAAATTTCAATTTTGACCAAATTGATTTAATTTTGACTTTTTATTGACCAATCAGATCGCACGATTTTGCCTACGTGGCAAAATCAAGCGTTCTGATTGGTCCAATTTTAGAATTCATAAGATTCAATTTGATAGAAAACTCCGAAATGATGTAATTCTTTTATTATATAAAAGATTTTTATACATATATAATGTCATCGAGCGTCATTTATGTTTTATTTTTTTTATGCGATTTGCCCTTTAAATTACAATTAATTAAAAATTGTATATACAAATGATATAAAAAGGCACATAGAGTGCTGGTACCCTCGTGCGTTTTGATTCGTGTCGTTGGCAAAAAGTGTCAAAAAGTGATGCCACGCCAGCAAAACCACAACGACACCAAAAAAAATTTGGCACCACATTTTGGCATGTTTCCTTTGGCACCAGAAAATGTGATGCCGTTGGACTTAATTTTTTTATTTAATTTACATAAAATAAAAAAAATACACAATATAACTAAAATTAAATTCATTAATATAAAAACACATTACATACAAAAAACATAGTACGTAAACAATAAATAAAAATTACAAACTAGTGATTATTCCATAAATGCTCCACAAGGTCATGTCGAAGATCAATGTGCATTTTTCTATCTCGAATTTCTTTTGTCTTCCAAACATGTAAATCGCATCTTTCGACCCAGGTTCGTTGAATGTTCGGCTCTGGACTAACGAACAAATCTCTTATGTTCACTTCAAATCCTTCGTCGTCTAATATCATGTTATGTAATATTATACAATAATACATGATTCTTTTCAGCGCGTTGATTTGGTAAGCACTAGCGGGTTGTCGTATAATTCCCCAACGACCTTGTAGGACTCCGAAAGCTCGTTCAATATCTTTCCTTGAACTTTTTTGAACTCTTTTAAACTTCAAGGTTTTTCCATCCCTTGCAATAGAAAACGTTTTGACGAACGTAGACCATGTTGGATAAATACCGTCGGCTAAATAGTAACATTTCCTGTATGTATGTCCGTTTACTACAAATGGACATTCCAGAGCTTTATCGGCAAGTTCATCATCAAATAATAGGGAACCATATAATACATTAAGATCATTATTTGCCCCCTGGAACCCCAAAATATGCATGAAATCCACAATTTTTGATCTGCAACGGCTTCTAACATAAGAGTTGGGTATTTATGATCCTTGTTTGAATTACCCATGTAAGGACTTTAGGCAGTGTCTCCACTCCCAATGCATACAATCAATACTCCCCAGCATTCTCGGGAGCCCATGTTTTTGTTCGTGTAATTCATATATTTTTTGAATATCCGCTGCAGTGGGTTAAAAACTTTTCAACGTATAAAACATGTATGCATTTAGTAAAGTTCTCTAAACATTGTCGTGAAAAACGTTCAGCAATTTGCAAGTAGTCATCAAATGCATCAGGTGCAGTGTCGTACGCTAGTTGGCGTATGGTGTAACACCCCCAAATCTGGGTGGCAGCGGAATATTGAATATCCGAGGGCGTTACTTCATAGATCAATAGCACAAGATATGAGAACGACCACTAAATGTGTCATTTTAAAAAGATACATTGGATTAAAAAAATACTTGTTCATTACATAAGCTCATGGCTTCAAATTGTTCGACAATATAAGTAAAGATTTCGGTTTATAACAAATGTTCTCAAAATGTAATACGACCCAAATCTTTAGTATTAACTCTCTCCAAAGAGTGACCCCCAATGTATCTGGGCACCTCGTGCCTTATTGACCTGCAAAAAACATGCTTAAAACGTCAACATAAAGTTGGTGAATTCATAGGTTTATGTAAATCAATTGTAGGACCGCAAGATTTCCAAGTGTATGATTAAGCAACAGATGCAAACATCATAAAAAGTAATTACGTTTTTCTAAGCTCATGACACGGAAGCTCGACATGTATGAATGCAATAAATTGCCAATAATTACCCGTGAATGATGTTCTAACCCGCAACATCCAATCCGTCAAAGCATACGTCTTTTTTTTAGTTGTTCGGCAAACCGGCACAGTAAGCGCTACTCACCCAAACGGGGATGTCAATCCCAAATAGATCTATTTATAACACTCGCGCTCACAATCTAGTAATTGACAGTTCATGATAATGGGCTCAGTGGGTTATCGCTACTTAGGCAAACACGTAATCATTGTATAAAATGTACACTTGCGTCCAATTTGTAAAACAAAGCATGTTCTCACCCCAAAGATGTAAATCATTTAAATAATTGTAAAGCATGGGGCTATGAACTCACCTGAGTAGGTAGTCCTCTGTGAATGATAAATATATCCAAGTATGGCAAATGAATCACACCGTCAAATACCTAAGTAAATACGGCCAGTCTTAGTCTACAAGTTTAGGCTAACGACTTAATGCATAAACTATAATAAATTGCTAGTTTATATATATTGTTATCACTTGTGTGGTGGTGCACATGTTTATTGTATTTGTCTTTACTTGTTGGCTCTTGGGAAGGTATACGACTAAGGATAGATATCGTTAATAAATATACATTTATTAACCTGATAGTTTATACACCGATAAACCTTGACTTTAATACATAATTAACTTTTATTGTATTAAGTCCTGTCCGGGACACTTCAAGTTTTATAAAATCATTTAAGTTTTATAACATACTTTTAAGTTTCTAAGTTTGACCACCTTAGTCCTTTTATTCAAGTTGGGTTATATTACACTTTTAACCCCTAACGTTCCAAGTTGTCACTTTTAGTCCTTTATATTTACAAAAGTTATACCTTTAACATAAGTTATTTCAAAATAGCACCTTATGTTTGAAAT
Organism: Tanacetum coccineum; assembly: GCA_026074375.1. NCBI lineage: Eukaryota > Viridiplantae > Streptophyta > Magnoliopsida > Asterales > Asteraceae > Tanacetum > Tanacetum coccineum. The sequence goes on along the minus strand of BQNB010001555.1, from coordinate 51,557 downwards.
ATGTCAAAAACAGTCCTTGGACTCATAAAATTAGTATTTACAGTTTACACCCTTTAGTTTTTACTTTGACACTTTTAGTCCCTTAACTTGTAAAAATCACATTTTAAGCCCGTTTAAATTCTAACAAGTGGCAATAAGTTTTATTAAGCTCCAATAAGCCATATAAGCTGTGGCAGCTTATAAATAAGCTCGGATGAGCTTATTTAGGCTTATTAGACCTTATTGGGCCCGTTAAGGTCCAATAAGCAATTTACATGTCCAATTTAGTTTTCAAAGGTACATAGGCCCTCATTAAGCTTATTTAAGCTTATTGAAACTGTTTGGCATAATAATAAGCTCGGATGAGCTTATTGGACTCGTTAGTCTAATAACTCTAGCCCGAAAGGTTTTTAAAGTCCATTAGAGTTTCAATACATTATCCAACTTATTTTTCTTATCTCATTAAGCTCTTATGATTATAATTAAGCTGTTTTTATTGTATGGCTTATTCAATAAGCTAATAAGCCTCGTTAATGGGCTTTTGGGCCCATTATGAACTCGATAAGCCTTTTAAGCTTTTAGGCTTGATCTCTTGAGGTCCATTAGCATTATCTAAGCTTAATAAGCTTAGTAAATTGCTTAAGCTAAAAGAAATAAGCTCGGGTGAGCTTATTTGAGCTTATTTGAGCTTACTGGGCTCGTTAGCCCGATAACCTTAACCCGAAAAGTCTTAAAAGGTCCATCATGGTTTTATAACATGTTCTAGCTCATTTTCTAGTTTCAATAAGTCCTTAGGATTACATTTAAGCTGTTTTTACAGTTTGGCTTATTTATAAGCAAATAAGCTCTCGATAATGGGCTTTTGGGCCCATTATGAACCCGTTAAGGGTTTTACATGTTTAAGCTTGTCCGATTAAGGTCCATTAGCATTTTAAGTTTCTAATAAACCCACAAACCTGTATAAGCTCGCGAATAAGCTGCTTTAGCTTATTGGTGGCTATTGGACCCGTATTGGGCCTCGCTAAGGGCTGTTAAGCCCATTTGTGGCCCGATAGGGTTTCCTTATGTGTATTCTTAACCAAACGAGTTCACTAAGTCCTCTAACCCTTCAATAAGCTCAAGTGAGCTTAATAATAAGCTATGGGTCCCCAACTAAAGGACTGTTGGGCCTGCTGGACCCAATTGTGGGCTGTTTGGATTAAACGAGCCCGATAGTGGTCCAATAAGCTTATTATTAGTTTCTAGGGTTTTTAATCTCTTGTTAAGTACTCGTTAAGCCTTAATTAACCGTGTTTTATCCCATGCATTCGTTCTATACGTTAGTGTATGCGTTCCTAAGCCAAGCCATTTTGTTCTCGTGAAAAGTTTACGTGTTGTTTTGTGTTTTTCATACAAACGAGCAAATATTCACATTGGTTCCCATTTTAGTAATTTAGTGTACCCGTTTAAGGCCTAGCTCGATATTTAAACAAGTTTTATACCCGTTGTACATGTTAGCACCACAAAAGATCATTTATACGTATAACATGTGCGTGAAACAAGCACGGGTTTAATCATGCGCGTTCATGCTCACGTAAATTTGTCAAATACAAATTAACGTGACCCATATAAATAGTTAGGAAGAAAACGAATAAGGTATGACATGTAAGGCTTAGTTTGTGACTTACAATAGTCCTAGAGTCTTGGATGTGTCGTGTAGTGTGTCGAAATGACAACCCTATGTGTTACACCCGAATGTATATCAACCCGAAAGCTCCAAAGCTTAATATATCCGAACCTTAGCTTGTATATTTCTCCTAACTAAGTGGTGTCGTGTTTGGGTTGTGTTTGGATCGGTTTAAGGTGTACCGAAGCAAAGGATATGAAAACAAAGGTGTTCTTAGTTTAGAGAGAGTTTATGAGTTGTAGGAAAGTGTTAAGTGTCAATGTGAGTGAGTTTATATAGGCTTATGAGCTAGTTAGTTTCCCTAGTCTTTGGTCTAAACCAAAAACTGAAGCCCTAGTGGTCGTTTTGAGGTTTTTTAGTTAGCCTCAAATGGTTTTCTTGCTAAACCACCTAGTACACTTCTTAATTACAAGATAAATGTACAAGATTTGTCAAGATCATGGAAATTTATGGTTGTTGGGTGGTGTTGTTGTAGCCGCGGGTCTCAAGGACACAAGAGACCTCAAAATAGGTTATTAACCATTGTGTAATGAGCTAGTTAGGGGACATGTTTGTACCTGGTTTAATTAAACATAGGTTTTACATGTACTTTAAAGGTATTAGGAGGGATTTCTAGGTGTATATATGTGTGGGACGATTAGTATTATGGGTTATACTTACCATATTCGGCAACATAATTTATACACCACCTTCATATTAATCAAAAAACATAAACCTTAAAACACTCTCGCCCCCCCCCCCCCCCCCCCCCCCCCCCCCCCCCCCCCCCCCCCCCCCCCGATTCCTCCTAAAAATCACCCTTCATCCACCAACACATAAACTCACTTAGCAGTGGTCCATCGTCTTTGGCAGCAGGTAATCATGTGTTACTAGCTATAATGTCTTGGCCCGAAATTATGGGAACAGTATAAACCCAATACACACCCCACCACTACCCGTCTTCGTGCATACTCCTCCCCCTATGTCCTGACTCTCGTATTGATGATACTGTGTAACGACGCTTTCTAGTCAGACGCTCCCACTCGCCATGAGCGTGATACTGATGCCCTCACGTATTATTCCATGTTTATTCTCTGAGATTCCTGCTTTTAGTGTGCTCCTTCCCTTCGCTCTTCATCCCTCCCCTCTGTCTACCTTATTTTACTAGCTCTTCTCTCCGCCCTTAGAGCTTTCTGTCTTTTTTCCCTATTCCCTTTTCTCTGTTTTTTTTTTTGACTTCTTTTTACTTTTTTCCCCCTTTAATTTCCCTCTTTTTTCTCTTTTTTTTTTTATTTTTTTTTTTTTTTTTAAACTAGTGGGTTACTGGTTGTGTCTAGGTAAGTCTACGGTATTTTTGGGGGTGGGTCTAAAGGGTATTTTATTCGAAAACGTAAAGCCTTTTACGTTGACCAATAAAACTAAAACACGTGCAAAGTATAATTTCTTTCTTAATAAATTATATAACACTGGATTGACGTTAAACTAATTTATTTGGTGGACCGTTTACGTTGAATGATTGTTTCTAGTCTACGCTATTTAGCTTAAAAGTTAAATTAAAAGTAAACGCGTATCAGACTATAGTAAATAAGTCGTAAAATGACCTGAAATTGAGAAATGTTACAGTCTCCACCCATTAAAAGAGATTTGTCTTCAAAGCTTAAGACCTTGTAGTGGAGAGAAGCCCGGTTTGTGAAAAGCTGTGGGTATTTTGTTTGAACGAAATCTTCACGTTCCCAGGTGAACTCAGGACCTTTCTTAGGTTCCAGTGAAACATAAACCAATGGTCATCTGGCTTCGGCTTAAAATGTTGATCTCCGTTCCATGATTTTACACGGCCTTTCTAAATGTAGCTTATCGTCAACGTGAATTCCTTCCAACGGCATGACTAATGGTTCGTCAGCGTAACATTTCTTCAGGTTCGACACATGGAAAGTATGGTGAACCCTGTTCAACTCTTGAGGAAGTTCTAGCCTATAGGAAACGTTTCCCACCTTGGCAATACCTTGAAAGGTCCGACATATCTCGGGTTCAACTTACCCCGCTTACCGAATCGTACAACCCCTTTCCAAGGTGAGACCTTGAGCATAACCCTATCCCCAACTTCGAACTCCATCGGCTTTCGCTTCAAATCAGCGTAGCTCTTTTGTCGATCCTGAGCAGCTTGAATTCTCTGCTTGATCAGGATGATCTTTTCCGTTGTTTCTTGGATCAATTCCGGACCAGTCAGTTGAGCTTCTCCAACTTCGGCCCAGCACACAGGTGATCGACATTTTTGGCCATAAAGTGCCTCATAAGGTGCGGCCTTTATGCTAGCGTGATAACTGTTGTTATACGAAAATTCGGCTAATGGCAGATGCTTAACCCAGCCCTTTCCAAAATCGATCACGCAAGCACGTAGCATGTCCTCAAGAGTTTGAATAGTCCTCTCGCTTTGACCGTCGGTTTCTGGATGATACGCAGTGCTCATACTTAGATCTGTACCCAAAGCTTTCTGAAATGATCTCTAGAAATTTGATGTGAACCTCCCATCACGATCACAGATGATTGAAACAGGTATTCCGTGTCTTGCTACTATCCTGTTCAGGTACAACCTTGCCAATTTGTCCAATGGATCATTCTCTCTTATTGGCAAGAAGTGAGCAGATTTTGTAAGTCGATCCACAATCACCCAGATGGTGTCGAAACCTTGTGACGACTTAGGAAGCTTGGTGATAAAATCCATCATGATATTATCCCACTTCCACTCGGGTATTGCTGGTTGTACTAACAATCCCGATGGCCTTTGATGTTTGGCCTTGACCTTTGCACACGTCAAGCACTTGCTAACATAGGTGGCGATGTCAGCTTTCATATTGGGCCACCAATATAGCTTTTTCATGTCTTGGTACATCTTTTCGGAACCGGGATGGATAGAATATTTTGACTTGTGGGATTCGTGCATAATCACGGATCTTAAGTCGCCATAGCAAGGTAACCAACTCCTGCCGTTTAAACATAAAACTCCATCGGCGCGTGGTTCTAACTTTTCCTTGGGTATATCCCTTCTGATCATACCGCCTACATCTTCATTCTCAAGATTCTCTGGTTTTAGGGCTTCGATCTGAGCTTCTAGTATTTGTTTGGGAAGATCCAAGCCAATAGTCATAACTAAGGCTCGAACCCGCAATGGCTCAATCCGTTCCTTACGGCTCAATGCATCGGCCACTACGTTTGCCTTTCCCGGGTGATAACGAATGTCACAGTCGTAATCACTTAGCAATTCTAGCCAACGGCGTTGCCTCATGTTAAGCTCCTTTTGGTCAAGAATGTGTTGTAGGCTTTTATGGTCGATAAACATGGTGCATCTGGTTCCATATAGATAATGCCTCCATATCTTTAGAGCAAACACTACCGATCCAAGTTCTAAATCATGAGTGGTGTAGTTCTTCTCGTGAATTTTTAGTTGTCGAGAAGCATAGGCAATCACTTTCTCTCTCTGCATCAATACAGCACCCAAACCCTTGTGTGAAGCATCACAATAGACCACAAAGTCTTCGCTTCCTTCAGGTAAAGCTAGAATTGGCGCACTGCACAACTTCTGCTTTATTAACTGAAAAGCATTTTCTTCCTTTTCTCCCCAATCAAATTTGATTCCTTTCTGAGTAAGTTTTGTCATTGATTTCGCAATCTTTGAAAATCCCTCAATGAACCTTCGATAGTAACCAACAAGACCTAAAAATTAGCGGATCTCCGTCGGTGTCTTAGGAGATGCCCAATCTTTGATAGATTCGATCTTGGCTGGATCCACATGAATACCTCTACTATCAATGACGTGACTGAGTAATTGTACCTTCAGAATCCAAAATTCACATTTTGAAAACTTGGCATACAACTTCTCCTTCTTAAGCAATTCCAAAATTGCCTTAAGATGTTCTTCGTGCTCTTTCTTGTCCTTTGAATAAATAAGTATGTCATCAATGAAGACAATTATAAACTTATCCAAGTAGGGCTTGCACACTCGGTTCATGAGGTCTATGAATACCGCAGGTGCGTTTGTTAGCCCGAATGGCATGACCTGAAACTCGTAATGACCATACCGAGTTTGGAATGCCGTCTTTGGAATATCTTGCTCTCGTACTCTAAGCTGAAGGCGGGGGGGGGGGGGCGTGGAAAAGGATGGGGGGGGGGGGGGGGGAGGGGGGGGAGGGGAGGGCGAGGAGCTGGTGATAACCCGATCTCAAATCTATCTTCGAATAAATACTGGATCCCTGGAGTTGATCAAATAAATCGTCGATCCTTGGGAGTGGATAACGATTCTTCACTGTCAGCTTATTTAACTCACGGTAGTCAATGCACATCCTGAATGACCCATCCTTCTTTTTGACAAACAAGACCGGGGCTCCCCAAGGTGAGGAACTAGGTCTTATGAAGCCTTTGTCGGAAAGCTCTTGCAGTTGTTCTGACAATTCCTTCATTTCGGACGGTGCCAGTCGATATGGTGCTCGAGCTACGGGTGCGGCTCCTGGAATTAAGTCGATCTGGAATTCCACTGGTCGAGCCGGAGGAAGACCCGGCAAGTCCTCGGGAAACACTTCAGGAAAATCTCGGACGATTGGTACATCCTTAAGTTGCTTTCCTTCCGACTTGTCCTCCTCTTTCTTGGCGGATATCTGTGCCAAAAAGATCTGACATCCTTTCGCCATGTACTCTTGAGCCTTTGAACATGAGATAATGGTCAACCGAGATTCTCTCCCGTCGTTACTTTCGTTACCACGAAAAATCAGGGTTTCATTCCCATAGGGAATTCGAACAAGTTTCTCATCACACACGATCACGGCGTGACACCTTCTTAACCAATCCATGCCGATAATAACGTCGAAACTACCCAGTTCTACGGGCATTAGATCTATGTTGAACGGATGGTTTAAGAAATTTAAAGTGCAACCCCGCATAATAGTGTCTACCCCGACTATTTTCCCGTCAGCTAATTCCACATCATAACTATTTTCTAATGGAGTTTGGGCGATGTCAATCAGGGAACTAAACGCAGAAGATATAAAGCTTCTATCGGCACCAGTGTCAAATAAGATAGATGCATAGCGGTTGTTTAAGAGGAACGTACCCGTGACGACATTGGAGTCTGGGTCCCTCGATGCATTCCCTTTCTTCTCTACATTCCCAACTACATACACCCAGCCTTGTGCACTCCCATTTCCCCTATCCTTATTCTTCAACTTTGGACAATCTCTCTTGAAATGTCCTGGAGCTCAACATTCAAAACAACTATTCCCCTTGGGATTTGCCCCATTGCCCTTCTGAGTATTAGCAACATTTGTGTTGCCAGAACTCCTGCAGTCACGGGCAAAGTGCCCTACCTTGTTACATTTATGGCATTTCTGAGTACACGGGCCATTGTGATAAAAATGGCACTTGGTGCACTTGGGCAAAGATCCACCGTATGGCTTCTTTTCACCCGACCCCATATTGTAGACCTTGGCGACATTCTGTCTCTTGAAGGGTTGTTGTTGATGACCATGGTTGTTTCTGGATGAGTCATCAGCCTTCCTTTTGTTGTCAGTTTGCCTTTCCGCATAGGTACGGAGTTTCTGATCCATCAAGTCATTGGCCAACTCAATAGTCTCATCCAACATCTTGGGTCTGACAGACTTGACATTTCCATAAATGTTATCAGAAAGTCCACTGATGTACTTGTCAACCTTCTCAGTTTCATTAGCAACAAACTTGGTACATATCAGGGTTAGATCTTGGAAACGTTCGGTGTATGTTGGAACATCGTTCCCTTTGACCTTTAGATTCCACAACTCGATTTCTAGTTTCTTGACTTCCCCCTGTGGACAATACTTGTCCGTCATTTTATTCTTTAGCACTTCCCAAGTCATTGAATATGCCTCAGGACCTAAGGTTCTGATCTGACCATTCCACCAAGTCAAAGCAGCACCTAACAGAGTGTAGGTGGCAAACTTTACCTGATTTTCAATAGCACAACCACTGATATTGAAGACTGATTCCATCTTTTCGATCCACCTGGTTAAACCAACAACGCCTTCAGTTCCTTTGAAGTTCAAAGGTTGACACTTCATGAAGTCAGCGTAGAAACAAGGGCGCGTAGTTTGCACATTCCTTCGGTTATCCCCGTGCGAACTGTGGCTTCCATCTCCATTGGTGGAGTTTCGCAGAAGAGCTTGATTAATCATAGCTTGGATGACGGATTCTGAATGTAGTATTGGAAGTTGGGGTTGTTAGAGGGATATTCGGTCCTCGTCTTGTCATAGGTGCCATGATTCGTCTAAATCACAAGAGACAAAATGTGAGGTCATAATCATGACGAGATATATAATAATTTACAGATGAGACAACAACACAAGAGAGGTATATAGTACAACATAACACATCTATTTCATTCATAACTTGGAAAATTTTACATGAAATAGTTTTTGTATACAAAAATATAATAAACCAAAAGATCAAGGCTATGCTAGCGGAGAACCCCGTAATACTTTGTTTTTTTTTTTTTATTTTTTTTTTTTTTTTTTTTTTTTTTTTTTTTTTTTTTTTTTTTTTTATTTTTTTTTTTTTTTTTTTTTTATTTGTTTTTTATTTAACAAACATGCCTAACAACACCAGCAAATAAAATACATAAACCACATAATGTTGACCTATCACCATCCCTAGTAGCCTCCTGGTGATCTGGAGCTCTAGCATCTGATCCTGGCTGTCTAGCTCTCCTATGCTGCCCTCGCAGTGCTAACAACTCGGCCTGCATATCGCCCATCTCTCACCTCATGTCTCTCATCACTCAGAGAGTCTCTTTCATCTGTGCCTGACACCTATGGTCAGTCTCTCAAAGCTCTGCCATCTCAGCCAGCTAAAATCTGAACGAGTCTCATTACCTAGTGCTGTGTCTGAAATAAGAGAATAACCCTGCAAACTGTATTGTGTCTGATTACATTGCAGCTAAAACTCTTGAGCATATACCTGCTCACAGGGTGGCTAAAGCTCAGAAGGGACCGCCTGACTCAATCTATCGCATGAGCCCATGCCTCTCGGAAGCATAGGCCTCCCGCCTTTACAATCTCTGTATGGTCTCCTATGAGCAATCCTATCCTCCCTAAGCAAATCAACTCTTCTGTGATTCTATGGTGACTCCACTGTGATATTGCGCGATCCACCCTCCTGAGACAGCCTCTAAAAAGCAAAATAATTCTAGTGTATCATGCTCATGAAGTTCAGCAAGCTTTATAACCCTAGTATTGACCTCTCCCACGGTCATAGGTGCTATCTCAGGAACTGCCTCTGCCGGATCCACCCAAGTATCCCTAATACCATACCCAACCTCTCTACTCCCTTGTCATCTCTCTTTAGCATCTAAGGTGCTGACAAACCCATAGCCTAACCCTCGACCTCCGGTAGGTCTAGCAGTAGAACTCTCCTCGACCTCATACCTAAAGCCTAGAGCAAACAAGCACGACCTCTGCGCGTAGCTGCCCGTAACTCGGGAAACATCATCCCTAACATTCAACAGTGGTGTATGATAGATGGTGGTAGTTGGTAGTGGAGGTGATGGTAAATTCGGCAATAACCCATCAACCAGGCCTGATGAGGCTATCCATGAGTGTCTGGAGTGTGTGGGTGGACACCCAGAAAATGGTAGTAATGGGATGGCACATGTGGTGTGATGAATGTGCAGATGAGTCGTGCACCTTAGCCCAAAAGGGTGCCCCCTGCAGAGGGTGGTGAAATTGTGTTAAGTGGTGCTGGTGGTGGATACATGGGCTTATAAGTCTCTCAACCTCTGCCTCTGGTGGAAGGGATATGGAAGCCTAAAGCCGGACAGTAATCCTAGCTCCCATTGGTAAGTAATGTTATGTGTAGGGGAGGTGTGTAATAATACAGAGTCTGCCGGAGCCTAAGTGCACAAGCATCCTCTCGATCCTTTGCTCTCCTCATCATCGGCGTCATCCCCAGATGAATCACCGTCATCATCATCTCCATCCTCTCCCCCGTCTATAGGATAGTCAACTGGACCATCCTCGGTCTCATCATCCTCATACTCCTCTGGATCCTCCTTGGGATCCGACTCAGTAACATACCCTAGTGACTCAAGAGTAGGTGAATCAACAGGAGGTAATGGCTGCTCCTCAACCAGAAACTCATGCTCATCCTCCAATGGTATATACTCAGGGTAAATAGATTCTGGCACGTAGTCAGTGCCATGTGGTTGTATGAACATAGGCTCACGCTCATCCTCGTCCTGTGGTACTAGTGGTGTCTGTGGCTCCTCGGAGTCAGGTATGTAATCCGGTGATGGTGGGGCTACCGGCTGTATAGGGAGTCCATCGTATCCGTATACAATGACTCGTGGAGAACCTTCGTCCGACAGCTCCTCATCAGCTCCCCAAAATACCCTCCCCGACTCAGAATCGGTGTAAACGGAAGTGTAGGTAACCACAGATGATGCAGAAGACAAGACTGCTGCAAAAGCAAAAATAACTTATATAAGTGTTACTTATAAGACTCTTATAGTAATATACGTAGTATAATTTATATACGCATATATTAATCATGCAAGCACTTAGTAAACTACTAATGCTAAAATAGTGTATGTCATGTAACATGTATATTAATGCAAACAGTCTGTAGTATTATCCCTGTCAAACCCCGTAGTAAACAAAGTGTGTTGAAATGGTTATAGTCCACAAAACTTTTGACCTGGGTTCTCTATAAACCTTGGCTCAATACCAATCTGTAACACCACCTATCTGGTAGCACATAAAATGTGAATATGCTGAGGGCATTAACTTCATAGAGCAATAGTACTTAGATATAGAGAACAACTTCTAAACGTGTGAATACTTAAAAAGATACATCGGATTAGAACAAAATGCTGTTCAAGTACATAAGCTCATAGTCTATTAAATTGTTTCGACAATATAAGTAAAGACTTCGGTTTATAACAAATATTCCCAAAATGTAATACGCCCAAATCTTTAGTACTGACTCTTTCCAAAGAGTGACCCCCAATGTATCTGAGCATCTCGTGCCTTATTAACCTGAGAAAAGATGCTTAAAATGTCAACATAAAGTTGGTGAATTCATACGTTTATGTAAATCAATAGTAGGACCGCAAGATTTCCAAGTGTAAGATTAAGCAACAGATGCAAACATCATAAAAAGTAATTACGTTTTCCTAAGCCCATGACACTGAAGCTCGACATATATGAATGCAATAATTTGCTAATAAATGCCCGTGAATGATGTTCTAACCCGCAACATCCCAAATTCGACATGGTATACGTTTGTTGTCCGGCACCTGGCACAGTGAGCACTACTCACCCAAACGGGGATGTCAATCCCAAATAGATCTATTTATAACATTCGTGCTCACAATCTAGTAATTGACAGTATCATATAAAAGGCTCAGTGGTATGCTACTAGCAAACACGTAATCATAGTATAAAATGTACACTTGCGTCCAATTTGTAAAACAAAGCATGTTCCCACCCCAAAGATGTAAATCATTTAAATAATTGTAAAACATGTGGCTATGAACTCACCTGAGTAGATAGTCCTCTGAAAATGAAAAATATATCCAGGTATGGCGAATGAATCACACCGTCAAATACCTAAGCAAATACGGCCAGTCTTAGTCTACAAGTTTAGGCTAACGACTTATATATATTGCTACAATAAATTGCTAGTTTATATATATTGTTATCACTTGTGTGGTGGTGCACATGTTTATTGTATTTTTCTTTTACTTGATGGATCTTGGGAAGGTATACGATTTCACACGTTCAAGCATATGTATTATGTTATTAATAAATATACATATTTATTAAGTCGTGGTTTAACTCGTATAATATCCGATAAATATTATAATTTGTACGATACATTAAGTGTTTATAAAAACCACTTTTGTTCATAAAATACCCTTAGGTTTTCTATATTTAAAAAAACAGTCCCTATGGTTATGAAATATAATATTTACATTTTAAACCCCTAGGTTTCCATATTTACACCTTTTGTCCTTTAACTTAAGAAAAGTACACTTTTGGTCCTTGTACTTTCAAACAGTCCCTAAAGTTTCAGAATTGACATAAACAACCCCTAGACTTTATAAAAACAGTCTTTGGCAGTTTCTACCCTAAGTTTCCATTTTTGACACTTTTAGTCCCTTAACTTACAAAAATTAATTTTTAAGCCCAATTAAGTTCTAACAAGTGGCAATAAGTTTCATTGGACTCCAATAAGCTACATAAGCCGTAGCAGCTTATAAATAAGCTCGGATGAGCTTATTTTAGCTTATTAGGCTTGTTGGGTCCGTTAAGGTCCATTAAGCAAATTAAAGGTCCAATAAGGATTCTAAAAGCACATAAGCTCTCATCAAGCTCATTTAAGTTTAGTGAAATTGTTTAAAGCCTGAAAATACTCGGGAGAGCTTATGAGCTTAAAGGGCTTTTTGAGCCCGATAACCTAGCCCCTGAAAAGTCAATAAAAGTCCATCAAAAATGGTTTATAACATGGTTCTAGCTCATTTTTCTAGTTTAATAAGTCCTTAGGATTTTCATTAATTTGTTTTTTGCAGTTTGGCCATTTATAAGCAAATAAGCTCTCCATAATGGCTTCTTGGGCCCATTATGAAACCCGTTAAGGGTTTACATGTTTAAAGGTTTTATATTTTCCACTTAAGGTCAATTAGCATTTTACGTTTCAATAAACCCATAAATTTCGTATAAACTTTCAATTAAGTGGTTCGAGAGCTTATTAGGGCTGTTGGGCCCTAGGATTGAGCCTCTAAAGGTTTACCAAGCCCGATAAGGGTCCATATTTTGGTACTATGCATATTACAATCATGTAGTTTCTATAAGCTCCTCCACACGTCATGAAGCTAATAGAGCTTATTAATAAGTCGTGGGCCCATCTTAATGGGTTGTTGGGCCTGTTTGGCTCGTTCATGGGCTGTCGGGCCCAATAGGCTCATTAAGGGTCAGTTTAGTTTATTAAAGACTTAATGAGGTTTCGTTAGGGTTTTTAACCCCAAGAGGCCCTCCCATTTAAGCACTTTAATCTCAAATAAAGCTTAATTCAAAAGCCATGCTTACCCTGTGGCATACCTTGGCCCAATAGTGGGTATAGGGTGTCCACTGTGGTTCAGTATGGCTCATGTTTGTGGTGATTAACCATAAGCCGAACACTTGAGCTTATTTTCTCTACCTATGGTTCGTGTTTGACACATGCAAGCGTTTAATAAGTTAGTATACTCCTTCCCAAGCCTCGCCATTTTGATTTTACGTAAAGTTTACGTTTTGTTTTTGAGTAATTCGTTTTTAAAGAAGACATATAAGCCCTAGTCTTGTTAGGTCAAATTCTATATAGGTTGACATCTTTTTAGCACCACACAAGAGATAATTTTCATATGTACATGCGTATAACATGTATGTTTTGCCTTTTAGCATGTATAAGCCCTCGTTAGTTTATGATTTACATACTAACGTGACCCATTGACTAGCAAACAAAGAAAGAAAGTATGATATGAACTCATATAAGTTTAGCACGTGACTTACAAGGGTCCTAGTGTCTTGATGTCAAGTTTGGACGTATAGAATGACAACCCGATGGATTATACCCAATGTACGCCAACCCTAAGCTTTAAAGCTTATCAAATAACTCAACCTTGGCTCGTGTTCCTCCTTATGAACTTGTATGAATACCCTAGTATTGTTTGTAGGTTCGAATGAGATGGTGAGGGTATTTGTTTGCGTCTTATAACCCGAGACAAGAGGGAAGACAATATGGTTTGTTTGTTTGAGTGTTTGTGTGTTTATAAATTTTCAAGAAGTCTTAAGTGTCAAATGAGAGTGTGTATATATAGGCATGAGAACTAGTTAGCTTTCCTAGTCCTAATCCAAACCAAAACCGTGTCTTAGGTTAGTGGTTTCATGGTTTCTAGTTAACTTCACATGGTTTTGCTAACACCTCTTAAGTACACCTCTTAATTACATGATCAAGGTACAAGATTTACTAGGATTTTGAAGATCTTATGTTGTGTATATGTTGTTGGTAACCGCGGGTATCAAGACGCACAAAGAGAACAAAAATGGTTATTAACCATTGGGTAATAGGCGAGTTAGAGACAAGTTGTAAATGTTTTAATTAAACATAGGTTGTACATGTACTTAGGGGATATTACGGAGATTTTCCTTGTTGATTTTATGTGGGTGACGAGTAGGATCAAGGGGAAAGGGAGGTTTTTGAAACCTTACTAGGTTTATACAAGTACAAGGTTTAATTAAGAGAAAATGGTACAAATGTGTAAGTATCCAAATGTTTTATGGTTTTTGTTTACTTATATTCGGCCATAATGGCTTAATAACACAAGATTTGAATAAATTTTGTGTTTAAGGTTTAAAAATGGATATTGGCTTGAGTCTAGATAAGTCTAAGTATTTCCGAGGTGTGTCTAAATGTATTTTATTGCGAAACGTAAGCCTTTTACGTGACCAATAAAAATAAAATACGCAAAGTTAATAATTATCTTCTTAATAATTATATAACACTTGCTTGATGAAAACCTTAATTTATTTGGTGTCCGTTTACGTTAAAGGATTATTTCTAGGCTACGCGATTTAGCTTAAAAGTTAAATTAAAAGTAAACGCGTATCGGACTAAAATAAATAGTGACGAATAATAGGATTCATAAAATGACCTAAAATTGAGAAATGTTACAGGATCCTTGGTCGACTATAGCCTCCATGTATTTTAATCCTCCTATGTTACATGGTATCACAAAATTACTTCCCATATCCTCTTTTTTGGTTATCTTTTTTCTTAAGCATTGCGTTGTGTATAGGCCCTATGGGTAACGAATCATAGGCCTCATGCTCCATCTTACCTAATTGCACTGCTAGCAGAGAGTCGTTAAATCTTTGATTCCCTACAAGACCCTCGATTTTCCTTATTGATTTTATGTTTAAGGTAAAATCCTACGGGTTGTGACCTAGGCATCACCACTAGTTCTTCTACTTTTTCTCCCATGAGTTCTCCATTCACACTCCTAACTGGCTCATCATTTGTTCCATCTTCCAGTTCTTCCTTCTCACCAACTTCCTCAATAGGCTCTACTACATTTGATTTGTTAGGTTCTACAACATTTTTATTGACAATCTTGTTGTTTTCAATACTCTTCTCTTCCTTTATTTTAATAAGGGAGATAGAATTGACGTGCTTAGTGATGGGGTGTCTAGCCTATTCTCTAACTAATAATTTCTTTGGGGTCCTACTTGATGTAAGCTCTCTTAGAAGTCCGAACATCTCTCCCATTCTATCGTTAATCTCCTCTCTTTGCTTAAAGATGGTTTTTTAAACCTTTCCATCCTTTTTGTATACGCTGCCATGTAACCTTGTATCCGGCCTTCAAAACTATGTTCAAGTGTTTGGGGTTGAGGATTCGGGTGGACACGTTTTTGAAAGGTGAAATAATTTTGCCTCGGTGGTTCATTAGAGTTTTGCAAGTGTTAGTTTGAGGAAACCACATTGGCATATGCTTGAGGTACGTGCGTTGAGCTTGTGTCAGGTATCTTTCTTGATCCCTTTAGCAAGTAGCTAATTTGGTCTTCAAGCTCAAAAAGTCATCAGTCGGGCATTTTTGATGTATCCAGAGGTAAGGAAATTGCCTTTACCGGTTTTGTGAAATCTCTTGGATCATTCTAGGCCTCATGGTCGTAAAGAGCGAGATTCTCTATGATTTCCCAAGATTCTTCGGCAATCTTATCGCCAAGCTTGTCGCTGGCGGCGCGGTCAATTTCACTTTTAAGATGGATAGAGACATGATCATAGAAAATTTGGATTTAGAGCCAAAGATCAATGCATGATGAGGGACTTTTTAGAGTAAGTCCTTTAAACGAGTCCATGCTTCAAAGAGAGATTCGCCCTGATGTTGTTGGAACATCATGATGTCATTTCAAAGTTTAGAAGTCCTTCCAGGTGGAAAGAATTAAGCAAGGAAACGAGTAGTAAGATCCTCCCAAGTAGAGATGGATCCTGCTGGAAGACGTTCAAACCAATTGTTGGCTTGATCACGGAGGGAAAATTGAAATAAACACAGGCGCGTCCTTTCCCTATTTGCAACATCATGGTCAAGTGAGTCCATAAGTTTTAGAAAATCCTTAAGATGTTGGTTCGGATCCTCAGACCGAAGTCCGTAGAATGAGCATCCGTTTTGCACCAACCGGATGGTGTCAGATCGCAAAGGTACCACATTATTCCCATCAGGGAGCTCAATGGTGTTTTGATAGCCCTCGTAACTAGGTTTGGAGTAATCTCCAAGAGTACGGATAGGATTTTTATTTTCCATGAAGGTCAACGAAAAAGATTTACAAAACAAATAACACAAAGAAAAGATAGACTAAGGAAAGCAAATTGACAGAAATTAAAATCTCACTTGATAGGAATCAAGTGAGTGGATCTAAGCTAAATAAAATTCGAAACCTATACTATTCCCCAAAAGCAGCGCCAAAAACTTGACGCGGGTTGTTGCGAACTCGCAAAGAGTTTTACAACTCCCTAGGCAGAGTACTTAATCGTTGCAGTGTAGTATAGCAAGGACTCAGGGGTTTTTATCATTCTCTAAGGGAATAGCGTGTGAAGGATCGAACTAAACCTAACTAAGATCTACGGGGTTTGTAAGAAGATTATTTTTGTATTTTTATATTTTATAGAAAGGAAGTAAAATTCTGGTTTTAAGAGGTGGTTTTGGTTTTTAAACTAATTAAACTAAAATTAAATCTAAAATACTTTGCTGGAAACTCATATGATAAACAAACATATTTACTTAATCATGCACTAATCCTCAAGTTGCTTCCCCTAATCATATTGCTTGTCACATTTGTAATGACCTGTGTAAGTATTTCCAAGGTCATGAATCGATTACATGAATCCAGCGTCTATGTAATATTCCGTTAAGGCAACACACAAGTAAGGTAGATGAAGACTATTACAAGGCCCTAAGAGTACATTACATGTATTAAAACACTTAAGTGGGATCAACCATATTAGGGCTAAGGTTGTATAAAGACTGTTAACAATGGTATCCTTTATACACACTCGCGTTTCCCTAGACGTCTATGCTAATGTAATATTTTATAGCCAGTTTTCTAGAGCCTAACACGCACATCCATCACAAGAAGCAATATTAAAAGGATCTACAACCTAAGTTTCATGCAATTATAAGTAAATACTAATGGATCTAGCCTAGCATGTTAAAGAGAAGCGAAGAACATAAATTAATCAGATAACACATAGACATATTAAAAGATTAAAGGATAAATGACTTCACTTGATTTAAACACGAGTTAAAGGGTGATACAAGAGGGTTTTTAGGCCCTAAAATCAACCTTAAAAGCTGCTACGCTCGAACCCTAAATATAAGAATCATTTATCAAAAGTTGGACACAAGTTCCACATTTAAAACCCTAAAAACGAGTTTGTATATATAGGAAATAGGCCGCGACAACGTCACAAGATTTATAACGTCGTTGCTTCGCCGAATCTTCTAGGGTTTCTTTTAAGGCAGTTACGTTCTGACGCAGTCGCAAAGATCTTGACGCCGTCTCTTATAGGTTCTTGATGTGCTCTCGTTATATGGTATATTTAAGATGATTCAAGTTTTAAATTTATATTTTGCCGACTAAACCAAAAACAACACTTTAACAGGCAGTATACCCGATCGGTAGTAGTTTTATGGTAAGTAGGGTGTCGAACACTTGAAGCGAGGTTAAATCTATTAATTTTAATTAATATCTTGGTTATCTAATCTATGTTAATTCTATTCTATCCTAATCCTATGTTAAACCTGTGTTAGTCTAAATTCTAATTCTAATAGAAAAAAGGGGGTTTTCAGCCTGAGAGACTGGCACGGTTTGGTTGGTGACTACAATCAATTCAAGGCACTGTTACCCACACAAGCTAATTAACAAAAGATAAAAGAGCGGTCAAACCTTATATAAGAAAACTGTATTAACCATTATTAATCTGATTAGAACGTTGGTTTGTTTATTTAGTGCAATGATTTCTTCTCTCGAGGTGGCATATCATTCTTAAGACTTAGACGTTACATCATCCTAAGCCCTAGACATAATAATTCTGTCATAATTAAAGCATCCGCATAAAGCATCCTATTTGCTGATTATAATCTATCTTAGGGATTAAAGCAATGGTGATCTTGTTAAACCATAGCTCATAGAGACTTTACCCACTTATCGCTTAATGACAATTTATACACTAGTAGTCCACTTGTCCAACTATCCATTGGAATCAAAACGTTACTTGTTGAATCATCTAGGTCACCTGCTAGTTAACACGATCAATAAACCATTGGCAATATCCAATTAACTAGTTAAGCCCAAAGTGTATTCCAACACAAACTTAAAGACAATATCTGTGTAACTATGATTCTAGATGTATAAATCAATATATGGAGAACTATCCCAGACTCTAGATCTTCTTGGTCTGCTTCACTAGATCCAGTTGAATGATAGGTTGTAACAACCGTGGCTTGAGCAGGTTGGTCAAACCGTAGTGTTGACCTAAATATCTGTTCTATAAGTATGGGTTATGATTATAATTTTATTATACGTGTTAATAATGTGTTTGTGTGGGATATGTGAGATTGGATTAATCAATCAATTGAAGCGTGATCCGTCTAATTGGATTGGATTTGTGTTGGATTTTTGAATTCATTTCGTTCGTTTCTGGTGACAAGAAATGATTTCAAGGTGTTTGAAGTGTTTACCTGGTAATATATGTAAGTATTTGATACGTATATGTAATTTTGTGTTTAGTGATTTAAGATAAGAAAGTTAGGTTTTAGTATAGATATGAGAGAAATGAAATTCCTATTTTTGGAAAGTTAGGATTAATACAAATAAAAAGTTAATTATTTTTAAAGGTTTAGTAAAGTGCGTTTACACAAAAAGGTATACTCAAATAAGCTTAGGTTTTTATAAAAACTTAAGGTAAAGCAAATAATGAAGTAATTAATAAATAAAAATATATATAAATAAGGCCATACGGCCGGATAAGGGAAAGAAAGAAAAAAAAGTTTTAAAAGGAAACAAATACAAATTAGACTTTATCTATAATTAGTTTGGGGGCCTATAAATACAAAATAAAATCGCATAACCCTCCCCCCTTGGTATTATCGTCTCTCGAAAAAGAAAAAAAGAGAAAAACAAAATTAGGGTTTTGCTTGTGGGAAGAATTCAAGCTCAGAAGTTTAATTAATCCTTGTTAGTATAATCATTAATTCATGAATATTATTATATGGAATTAGGGTTTTGTAATATCATAAAGTAAGATGTTTAATCATATTGCAATGATTAGGGTTTAATTAGAAGCTTATGGGTTGTATTTGTTAATCTTAATTTCGCTTAGAAATTTGATTTAGATTTGGGTAAGAATTTAGGGCTGTGTTGTTTGGCCGATATCTCAATGATGGTAATAGCTTTTGTCAAGTTTCCGTTGTCTATGACGTAGCCCAGTGAGTCTAGTTTCCAGACATAAACCGCCGCGATGTTTTTTGAGGTCTAATTGAGTCAATACTTGGTTGAAGAAAAGTGGTCAAAACAGTAAATACGGGTCAGATTTAGGTCAGATTACGAGGTGTAAAACCCCCATTTAAAATTCGAACTTAGCTTATCCCTTCTACAGGAGTTTAGTTCTATGTGTCTATTAGAAATTCCCCAAAGTAGAGCTTTTGATTTGGAGTCTATGTATGTGTTTAGTCAAACTTTATAGTTGCTAATAGATCAAACTGATAAGTTTCAAAAGTTTGATTTTATTGAGGCACTTAAGAAGGGAAAATAAATTAGTGGAAAAATTTTGATATAGTAACAGCAGATATTTAACCTGTGATTTTTGGTAGAATTTATAAAGCTCAGTAGGTTTGGTTTAGAAAATGGTAAAGTGAGGTCAAAATTCGGCCCTTTTCGGTAAATGTAAACATTGAAATAATATGTAAACGAATTGGTTAATGTTGGGCATGGTGTCGAGGTGACCCATGAGGGTAACTAAACACCTTAGACATCCATCATATGATTGTTAGATGTGCTGAAACTTTTGGCTTAGTAGTGGGATCACGAGTTATTTTGGTGTTTAAGATTTGTGGCTAGTTTGTTTTGAAGCTATTTGTTGGAATCTTTTGGAAAGCTAGGCAAAGTGATTTTCATAAGCCCCTTTTTCTTATGTTATTTAGGGTGATGAAAATGATGCTTGTCTTGTTGTCGTGTTTAAAATTTTTAAGCTTGCTGTAGTTATGTGTATAATGATCTGGACATGTTCCGCCCTTTATGTTGCGAAATGATATTTTGGTATTATTGAATCCCAATATGCAAAACGAGGGTGTGACGGTAGTAAGACTACTGAGCTATATATGGAGGTCCATGTACCACAAAGTAGTTTATATGTTTGTGGATCGTGGCACAGTTCTTCCCCGTTGTTGTCAATGAATTGTATTATAATTGCAGCAGCTACTTGAAAGTTTATTTTGATATTGTTGTATGTCTCTATACCAATAATTTCTTTCCCAACTTATTTGACATTAAGATCATTGTCAGGTGAGCTTAATGGTGCAAAGATAGAGCGAAAGTGCTAAAAAACAAAGGATGCTCGGAGTTTATTATATCTCTCTGTTTGAATAATATGTGTTTGCAAGAATTGTTTGGATATGTTTTTTGCATGTCCTTCTATTAACAGACCCTCTTTCTCATAATAAAGACAACATTAGGTTTTGGGTATAGTTATGACACTTTTTGTCTTTGCTTTAACTTTCGTTTTCATTTAGTATTCTCTATAATAGACACCATGTGTTGTGATAAATCCATCTGTATTTAAGCCTCCTGCAGTTTTCCGCCTTGGCGGTGTGTGACCAGATTGGTATCAAGCCTTTGGTTATTGAGAAAAGGTGGTTGAGCCTAGACTAGACATAAGGGTCCCTCATATAGGTCATTTTAGGGCATAAGTGATTTCGTGTACGTATATACCGTATTACCCCACTTAAAAGCTTTGATTTTTTTTCTTTGAATTACTAGCTTATAAGACGAAATAATAACTTCTTCATAATGGGATCTAAAGTTAATACCCATTTGTTAGTGATTAAGTCATGTCTTTCTCTACCCCTAGGAGATATCGTTAGGAGATTGTTTACCTCATTGGACCCGTAGAGTTGGGTCACTTTTGAGAGAGAAAAGTCAAACCCAAGCCAGGCCCAACATAAGTTTATTTTCATTTTCTACCTCGATGCGTTGCTATAATCGAGATTGATGTTATAGATATGGGGTCACGATGTGGACGCTCTATTTCGCTGGTCGATAGGATTTTATGGATTTTTAATGGATTATATGTTTGAATATATTTGGATTATTATTAAGTTCTATTAGTAGATAGTTGGTTATCATTAGATGTGTGGTCTTGGAAAAAAAGGACACGTGTAACAAGGTTCACATTATAATTATGGTCGCGAACCATAATTATAAAGCATACACACACGTGGACATTGAATTTTAATGCATTTGGCATTGTTGCTTGTATGTTTTATGTAAGGATGTAAGTCTGGGATAGTTGTGTAGATGGTAGTGTAGATGTGATGTGAGATCCTATAAGGATGGTTGTGTGGTTAGAGAATTACTCTCTTAACCGATTGGGCGATTATATTAGGTTGGGTTGCGTAGATAGTAAAGTTCCCTTTCATATATCATTTGCAGATACATTGGATACCTTTTGGAATTGTCGTCGCGATCTAAGTGTTCATTAGCTCGTTGTTCGTTGATGATATCCAATGCTCTTGTTGGTATTCTTAATGGTGTTAATCATAAGAACTGATTTTCTATTTTCGCCGTTCTGCATTTTGATAGTTTTTTCCTCCTTTATCTAAAGGTAACGATACTTTTTTGGTTTGGTTCTAAGACCGTTGGTATGGATGATCCTAGGTTTGTTTTTTTGGCAAGATTCTTGTTGTGTTTCGTTTTTCAAGTAAATAATATTGTGTATTGAATTCTTTATTTTGGTTCTATTTTGCTATTCATGATTTTTTTGTTGTGAGTCATAAATTCTATTTGAAAGCAAAGTTTGTTGTAGTTGATCACCATATTGTTTATGTAAAAACTTCGTTTAAAAATAAATTATAATAAAATGCAGTCACGTTTTTTCGTAAATTCATCAGTTTGATTTCTGTTTATGAAGAACCAAATTAAAATAAGTTTATGAAAATTATATATTAAATTTATTTTTACACTTCAATTATTTGCATTATAACTAAGTGTATTCTATTGAGATTTTAACATGATGTATAAAAGGATTTGAGTGAAAGTATCCTTGGTAAAAAATCGGTTTGGTACAAAGGATCATAATCTTTTAATTAATGGTCGTGTACGTGCATTATCATTGGGGGTAGTTTTTCTAGCAACGTTGATGCGTTTGATAGTCGGAGGTTCGTTCTTCTTGTTGACGATTCCTCCGGTTGATTTTAATCCTTTTGTGAATCGTATATTTTTGGGTCAATACCAAATAGGTGCATGTGAATTTGAAATATCCTCATGGCGTGGTGCTAGAGTTGTGTATGACGTATCTTCTGGGTGGTGCATTGATGGTAGCGAAGCGAATGGAATTATTCCGATCCCAAATAGGAATTAAGAAGTTCTTTTTTAATACTTTGATTTAGTAACCTCTTAGTTATGAAGTGTTGATGTAGTCCCTCGGAGAAGAATTGAGTTGTTGAACATAAGGCTGAGATGTAGCAATGATAAGTATTAAAATGCCTTGGTAAATTTGGAGTAGTACTTAAGGTTCATGGAAACAACAAACTTAAAGCGGATACGAAGTCTCGTAGAATTACCAAGGACCTATGAGTTTTGAATTATGTGATTATCTTTGTAGTATGTGAGTCCCTCTAAAGTGTATCCTAAGGAATTGGTAGTTATTACCCCTCGACCTTCAATGATTTCATAGGAATTAGTCCAAGAGTGAAGCCGATTTGCGAAGGCTCGTTTCGTTTTGACGTCTTTATAAAGGCAAAATGAAGTTGTGAATGATTGCGGAGTTGCAAGGTGAGGGTTGGGTCGAATGGTAACTTGTTTGGAAGCATCTGTATTGCTTGGTAAGAACAAAGGTGGTAGCTTTGGAAGAGTGCATAGATTATCTCGAGAAGAGTATATTGAAAATTTCGTATGTGATGTCACTCATAGAGGTTCACGGGATGTACGTAGCTAGACTTTTTTAGTATTCGTATTGGACATTGAAGTTTACGGCTATGCCTTTTGGGTTAACAATGCACCACGTTTTCCCCACCCCATCACCCCACACACATGGATTTTAATGAGCAGGTTGCTTGTTACATAGACAAGCTAGGTAACTTTATAAATAGACGAAATTTTTTAAACAACCCAAAGTCTAAGGAGGAGTAACGAAGTCACACGTGAAGATGATCGGAGTCATTAAGGAAGAAAAGATGTACGTGATATTTTCCATCAACATGGAAGCAGAGCAAGAGGAAGCTATCAGAATGTGGAAGGAATCAAATGGGTAATGAGCCGATCTTGGCATTGCCAGAAGGAGCAGACGATTTCGTAGTATATTATGACGTGAGAAGCAATGATTTAGAAGCATGCTTAGAAAAAGGGAGAAGGTGATTGCTTGTACGTCATCTCCACAAAGGTTCTATAAAGGATAAGCATGACTAACGTGTAGGTTTTGGCCTATAATGTAGAGGCATTTATAAACGAGACATGAGAGTAACTTTAACGACCAGTGAATGGTCTCTCCAACACACATTCAATCTGGAAGGATATGAACAGGGCAAAGATGATGGATGGATGTTATTAGTGATTGGATTTCCGAGGCCCATGTACCATCTGGGAAAGGCAAATGTAGATTTGAACGTACGTAAAAAAGATGAGAGCCAAAGAAAGTTTGAGATAGATGGTACCCGATCTGATCTAGGTTTGAAAAAGATGTTGTGGCATAGATAAGATGTCCATGCAAAGAACGCTCAACATAAGATGTTGCGTGGCAAGACAAAGTGTAGAAAAGGAGATGAGAGTGGTTCATAATTTGTTTAGACTAAAGGTCCGACCTTCATTTGAGAGATGTAAAGGACCTTGGACTATTGAATAGACGTATACGACAAAAGTATTCTATCCATCCAGGAGCGAACATGATGTGTTGGTTTAAGGTTAACTAATCGCTGGCTGAGTATGAAAATGATATAGCATTTGCGGTAGGAAAGTATTTAGCGTATTAGGAATGGAAGTTTGTGTATCAAGGGTCTTTTAGATTGTTCTACAACCTATGTTACCAGAGTAAAGTGGAAATGATAACTAAGGATATGTTGTCACAGTTACCAGTGTGAGTAATGGATACGATCGATTTGGGTGTATCACATGACTAACTAAGTCACCCCCTTCCTAGCTATGCTTAGGACAAAGTAAATGGTAGATTTTTAGAGGTATTGGAAACCTCACTTTCGTGAAGATGAGTTTTTTTTCCCTAATAGATTAATCAATTCGAGTATGGTGTGCTCATTTGAAGCAAGGTAATGGAAAGGAAAATGTAGGTTACCATTTTATTGGCTGTAACTGGAGATATGAGTTGAATGGATTGAATTGGTACAAGAAACAACCAACAAGATAGTGGTAATACATGAAAGGCTTGAGGCAGCCAAATTGTCGAAAGGAGTTAGCTTGATAGTAGTGGGAAACTTCTTTGAATTAATGTTGTAGTTATGGTTGTTGAAGGTCTCACATGGAAGGTGTATACGTTTGGAAACGAAAGAACAATTAGCACCGGATTATTGTAGGACCATTTGAGAATCCTGGATGATTTGAGCCTATAGTCGCGGTTGAGAATTTTGTCTTATGACCGAGTATCGGAAATTGGATGAGAGGTGTGAAAGTTTGAGTAAACCTAGAATTTGGGTGGATTCTTAATACGTACTTAGTAACATCTTATATCTTAAATTTCAAGACATATCTTGTATGAGTTGCGTGGTTAAGATATAAAACATGTTGTTACAACAACTTAAGGGTTTTGATGAGTTTTCTTGATGACGAGCGAGGTTTATGTAGTGGGATGCTTCTTTTAGTTTGGGGTTGTCGTATTGCTAATTGCACCCTTGTGGGGGTAAGCAAAGTCATTAGCAGTTGGATTCGGATTATGGAAGTTAGTCGAGATTAAGGTTGACAAGACTCTTTGTTTTATCAAGGAACCGTTGATGTTGTGGACACGTGAGGTCATGAGTAAAAGCGTAGTATGATACATAAGTGAAAGTTCGTTTAGGATTTCGAAGCGAGGTCCGAGCTTACTTGGAACGCAAGGATCAAATGATCTAGAGTGTCCTCCGTTTTTGTCGATAGTGCTAATGTCTCGAGTATAAATCTCGATACAAGCATTTTCCTTACGTAGGATAACTGTGACTACCGTGCTCGACCATGTTGTCAAACCTTAGTGTTGACCTAAATATATTTTGGTATGTGTTATAATGTATTATACCTGTTTATATTGTTTGCCGTGGATATGTAATTGATAATCAATCCAATGACTGATCGTCTCATATGGCTTAAGATTTGTGTTGGATTTTTGTGATATTCATTTCATCACCTTTGGTGTACAAGGAATGATTTCGTGATTGAAGGGTTTTCGCGTTAATTATGTACGTAATTATACGTATATGTAATTTTGTGTTAGTGATTTAAGATAAGATTAGGCTTTAGTAATTTGGATATGAGAAATAAAATTCCTATTTTTGGAAAGTTAGGATTAATAAAAATGAAAAGTTAATTATTTTTAAAGGTTTAGTAAAGTGCGTTTACGCAAAAAGGTATACTCAAATAAGCTTAGGTTTTTATAAAAACTTAAGGTAAAGCAAATAATTAAGTAATTAATAAATAAAAATATATATAAATAAGGCCATACGGCCGGATAAGGGAAAGAAAAAAAAAGAGTTTTAAAAGGAAACCAATACTAATTAGACTTTGTATATAATTAGTTTGGGGGCCTATAAATACAAAATAAAATCCCAAACCCTCCCCCCTTGGTATAACCGGTCGAACAAAGAGAAAAGAGGAGAAAAAAATTAGGGTTTTTGCTTTTGTGAAGAAATCAAGCTCTAAGGTAAGTTTTAATTAATCCTTGTTAGTTATTAATCATTAATTCATGTAATAATTATTATGATGGAATTAGGGTTTTGTAAAATCAGTAAATTAATGATGTTTAATCATATTGCAATGATTAGGGTTTAATTAGAAGCTTATGGGTGTAATTGGTTAGACTTAATTCGCGTTAGAATTTGATTTAGATTGGGGCAGAATTTAGGGCTGTGTTGTTTGGCTGATATCTCAATGATGGTAATAGCTTTTGTCAAGTTTCCAGTGTCTATGACGTAGCTCAAAGAGTCTAGTTTCCAGAACATCCGGCCTCGAAGGTTTTTGAGGTCGGGAAGTCAGTCAAACGTTGGTTGCAAGAAAAGTTGTCAAAACAGTAAATACGGGTCAGATTTAGGTCAGATTACGAGGTGTAAAACCCCTACTTAAAATTCGAATTTAGCTTAGCCCTTATACAAGAGTTTAGTTCTATGTGTCTATTAGAAATCCCCCAAAGGATAGCTTCTGATTTGGAGACTAAGTATGGTTTTTAGGTCAAAATGTTTTAGTGTGCGATCAGATCCGAACCTGAGTAGTTAAACGTTTGATTTTATTTGAGGCACTTAAGAAGGGAAATAAATTAGTGGAAAAATCATGGAGTTAGTAGACTCATGGTATTTAACCTGTGATTTTTGGTAGAATTTATAAAGCTCAGTAGGTTTGGTTTAGAAAATGGTAAAGTGAGGTCAAAATTTTGCATTTTTGGGTAAATTGTAAGACTTTGAAATAATGTGTAAACGAATTGGTTAATGTCGGGCATGGTGTCAGGGTAACCTATGAGGGTAACTAAACACCTTATAAATCCATCATATGATTGTTACATGTGCATTAAGCTTTTGTCTTAGTAGCGTGTAACACGAGTTATTTTGCTGTTTAGATTTGTGCTAGTTGTTTATGAAGCTTTTTGTTGGAATCTTTTGGAAAGCTATGCAAAGGTGAGTTTCATAGCCCTTTTTTCTCATGTTATTTTGGGGTGAGAATGATGCTTGTTATCGTGATAAAAATGTTTTTAAGCTTGATGTAATTATGTGTATTGGATCGTGGGCACGTTCCGTCCTGTTGTGTTATGATATGATATGTTTGGTATTGTGGATCCCAATATGCAAAATGAGGT